>VDFB02043104.1:155633-413572 GCA_007258455.2 Sequoia sempervirens
AAAATCATACCGTTACAATTTTTTTTTTTTTTCAAATTAGATATCAGATTATATCGAATATCGAATTTGTGGGCCATAGAAAAATGCCATGTGGATTTTTTTTTTGTGCATTGCAATGGACTCTACATTCTGTTTGCAGGCTTTGCAGGTGACAAACGCGCGATTTCAGATAGGAAGAGACAAAGATCAACTTTTTGGAGCATCTTCTACTCAAATTTATCATAAGTAATGATTTTTTAGCGCCTTTTATGACGTATAATGGGGAGCAATAGTCGTCAGAAGCAAAAACGTAAGAGATGATGAGCCTAGTTTTTGGTAGAATCTATAGTCTATTTGCTCATTGATGTCATGAACTTTAATGCTAAGTTGTTGGTATTTGTGTAATGTTTCTCTCAAACCATTGGCATTTGATATTATCCTATCTCTGCAAACTTTAATGTTATTTGGCATAATATGTGAACTATCTATATTTATTTTGCATGTGGTTAACGAGTGTTTCTTAGAGTGGTTATAGATGTGCAGTTATTATGCATACTGACCTTGTCATGCAGATTTAATGTGTTAAGTTGAGAAAGACATCACCAACTGGGAATGCACCATAACATCCAACTGAGGAATCGCTCCAATTCAAAGGAAGCCGACAACAAAGATTCTTCATGCAACTGAACATAACTACCTTGTAGTGGACCATAATGATTGAGCATGCATGGGCATTACTGTTGCACTGGGTCTGCATCTAACTTGCATGTTTGACTGGATTACATGCATGTGTAACCGCCATCACTCCACTTTCCCTTATTTTCCCTAAATGGCATCCTCCCAGTCGTGGAGTTGACTGCCTTGTTTTAGCTATAGTATAAATAATAATTTGATGCTCCTTCCTCGAAGTTAGTGATAGCAAGAGGAAAGGTTGCATGATTTGACATTGTATTCTCATTCTCTAGTTTCAATACATTACTCTTTGTATGCATGATTTACAGTGAATGAAATAAAGTTATGAGTTCGAGCATTTGAGTTCTTGTTAGTTTAGAGGATACTTATCCAAGGGGGCCCACTTGGTGAGTAATCCGTATTATTAGTTTAGCATTAGTTTAGCATTACTTTTTGTTTAGTACTTAGCTAGAAATCTAGCATTGATTGTTCCTGCAGCTACTAGAAGTCCATTTTGTGTCTGTTCCTACAACCAAAGAAGACAGTAGTTTCCCGTTTGTTGCTTAGATCTTTTATTCTTGTTATGCATTTTAGCTTAGCATAGTTGTTGGTTGATGTTCAACATTTTCTTTATTTCCTTTTCAAGCAATTTACTTTCAGTATTGTGTTGCTTAACTATAGACTAGAAATGGCTACTTGAGAGTTCATGGTGCACATACTGTGCTAGCCCATTTCAAGTTCACGTCCCTGGGTGGACAATTTAAATGCACCTTCATGATGATTGAGATAGCTATTGAGGTTAGATGTCCAATCTCTGAGTCATGGCTATAAAGGCTTAGTTATTAAAATCATTATAGGAGGCCAACAAAAGAAGGCTTACAAAAGAAAAAATTGAAGCATATAGACAAAGAGATAGAGAAGGTCATAGGAAGAGAAGACAAGGTATGTTAAATATTGGTGAACCTGATCCCTATGGTCTTTCAAGTGAAGAGGAAATTGAATATGTTCAAGGTGAAAATGTTCAACATGACATTGAAATTGGGAATGAAAATGTTCAAATTGATATTGAAAATGTTCAAGGTGAAAATGTTGGAATTGAAGATGTTGAACATGATATTCAAATTGGGAATGAAAATATTGAAATTGATAATGAAAATGTTCAAGGTGAAAATGTTGGAATTGAAGATTTTGAACATTATATTGAAATTGGGAATGAAATTATTTAAATTGATATTGAAAATGTTCAAGGTGAAAATGTTGGAATTGAAGATGTTGAACATAATATTGAAGCAAGTGTAAATTATGTTTCACCAGATTACATGAGAAATGAAGAACCTTGTGTGGAAGAAAGACATATTCCAAATTCAAGACCTTCAAGAACCCCTAAATGGTTACTTGAAATTTATGAGAACATTATAAACAATTTTGAAGACAAGAGGTCAACACGAACTGTTCGGTTGTGGGATACAAGACTTTTCAACCAATATTTTAGCAATAAGACATTGACCGAGCAATGCCAAATTTTTGTACAACTGCTAAAGATGCAAAAGATGAGACCTTTGCTAGCTAAATTGAAGATTCGTGTGAACAAGAAGACCGAAAAAAATTCTATTATTGTCAAAAATCTTTTTAATGCTCTCAAGTCTATTGGAAAAATAAACAAGGAAAAAGATAAGAGAGTTGCTTAGAGAGTGATTACAACTGCCCTAGTAAGCCATCAATTGAAAAATGATCGCTTTATGAGACAAAATTGTATTGATTTTGACATAAATTGTAAAAATTTGGATAGAGCACTTGCAAGAAGAGAAAGAATGGATGATCCTCTTCAAAATGATATATGAGATTTTGCTGAGAGGCTTCCACATGTTGATAAGAAGCTAACCGATAATGTAAAGTAGGTAATTCAACAATTTTGTTATGATAACTCTAGTGTATCACCCAATGCAAAGGATGTTTTAAAGTTAAGAATTGGAAATTGAGACTACACATAGCATCCTAAACATTTCTTGGAATCAAGCCAATCAATGTTGTTCAAAATTTTTATTGAAACACATCCAAATATGGAAATCTCGCAAAGGACTTTTGAAGGTTTGAAGCCATTTTATTGTGTGCTTCTTAAGATTCGTAATACTTGTTGTTGCAAATACCATGTGGAGTTTTCAATGTACCATGAACTATTATGCTATATCCATTCTACTTTGCATACTAATGAAATGTTGTAGGAGTGTGGTGCAATGCATCTTCCAAAATCATCAAGGGACTTGCTAGATCTATTTTTATGCTCTAGAGATAATGGTTCATTTTCTATAGAAATGATTGTTTAAATACGAAGTGCTCACAATGTGGTGTATTGTCAAAGTTTGTTCAATGTTTTCATGAGGGTTCCAAACATGAATTTGGAAAGAAGCTTGTTGAGAAAAATAGATATGAGATAGTCAAATATACTTTGTAGAGTGGAGGTGAAGGTTCTAGATGTGAGTTGGTTACAAAAGAATGCGCAATGTTGCTGATTTTATTTCAAATTTTAAGGACAACATTTTCTACAAGTATGCAAGGCATAGTCATAGGTCTTAGTGGTTGGATCAACAATTCAGGATGTGTAAGGATTCTTTTTCGATTGGCACTATTATATCAGTGGTCGATTTTGCAGAAAACTACACATTGCAACCACAAAACGAGGTACAATCTCAGTATTACAATTCCATTCAGATTGCTATTTTTGTCCACATAACGTTTAGACATGCACCTGATAGTACAGAGGGGGATCGAAAGATAATCAGAGAGTATCATTTTTATATGAGTGATGATAAATCTCACTCGTCCGAGTATGTCCAACATTGTTTCAAGAATTTTTTTGAGTTCTTGCAGGAGCATGATATAGCATTGGGCCAACATCTCATTTGGTCAGATAACGAAATTCAAGAATGCTCATATTTTTTATTGGTTGAGTAGAATGCATGTAGAGAGGGGTGTACCTCATATTTGGAGTTTTTTTGAAGCTAGGCATGGGAAAGGGGAGCATGATGGAGAAGGTGCATGTGTAAAGAGAGCTCTAGTTAAGGAGCAATTGAATATTTTAGGAGAAAAATTTAGTGATGCATGTTCTATTGTTGATTGGTGTCTTTCAACATTGTCACAAGGAGGGACACTTGATTCAATAGTGCGCAGATTCTTTTGGTTGGTTGAGGAGGGTATAGTGGGAGGTAGATTGGATTGTCATACAATGAAAGATTCTTCAAAGATGCATTCATTTCAAAGCTTAGATGCAAGCACTTGGACCATTTGGACACGATAGTTGGCTTATTTTTTTCAGAGTTGTATTCAGTGCGAGTGGGATCAATGTGAGTCAAGTGAGTGGGTGGATACATGGGTTCCACAGTATCTAACTCCTTTATCTAAAACTATATCCATGACAAATGACACAATGGAAATTTTAGTTGATTATGATCGGATTTTAGATCTACTACAACCAGGACATGTTTTTGCAGTTGTTGCACCATAGGGGAATGAAGAGAGATAAGAATATTGGTTGGCTCGATGTGTGTGGGTAAAGCACAAACTAACACAACAGATGGAAGATGATGATAGGTTCGTGTATCCTACAGGTTCAGTTGTGGTTGCAGGAACTTGGTTGCAAACATACATGATTAGAAAGAGTGACATACCTGCATTTGAAGACTATGAGAAACACAAAACCATTCTCATGTATTCACACCTTGTTATAGCAACAAATGTTAAGTTGTTAAAGCATAATGCCAAACCAAAGACAAAACAACTATGGACACTTTATAATGTTGATCATGAAGCAATATTGGATATTCTTAAGCAAAGAGATGACCCTTCAGGCACACTTGAATAGCATATTCAAGAATGGAAGGTACAATGCTTAGGTTTAGTATGCTTAAGTTCATTAGTGTTCTTTATTTAATACTGATATTTTGTATACTATTGCAATGCAGGTACCTTTAATAGTGATATTTTGTATGTACTTTTGTGATATTTTTGGAATGATTGATCATGGACCTGCTGCAACAATAACCAACTCTGATTCTTTCAGAGAGGTATGCAACAAATTACAATAATATAGATTAGTTATTCAAAGCATATTTTATACTTTGCATTACCAAATCATCATCATTTAGGTTGTTTAGATTAATATAGATTTGTTAGTCTAAGCATCTTTTCTATTGTGACAATATAGATTTATCATTTGACAATTTTTGTGATATTTTTGGCATGATTGATCATGGACCTGCTGCAACAATAGCCAACTATGATCCTTTTAGAGAGGTATGCAACAGATTACAATAATATATATTGGTTATTCAAAGTGTCTTTTATAGTTTTCATTACCAATTCATCATCATTCAAGTTGTTTAGATTAATATAGATTTGTTAGTCTAAGCATATTTTCTATTGTGACAATATAGATTTATCATTTGACAACTTTTGTGATATTTTTGGCATGATTGATCATGGACTTGTTGCAACAATAGCTAGCTATGATCCTTTCAGAGAGGTATGCCACATATTACAATAATATAGATTGGTTATTGAAAGTGTCTTTTATAGTTTGCATTACCATCTCATCATCAATTAGGTCATTTAGAATAATATAGATTGGTTATTCAAAGTGTCTTTTATAGTTTGCATTACCAATTCATCATCATTCAAGTTGTTTAGATTAATATAGATTTGTTAGTCTAAGCATCTTTTCTATTTTGACAATATAGATTTCTCATTTGACAACTTTTGCGATATTCCTGGCACGATTGATCATGGACCTGTTGCAACAATAGGCAACTTTGATTCTTTCAGAGAGGTATGTGATAGATTACAATAATATAGATTGGTTATTCTAAGCATTTTTTCTATTGTATGTAGTTTAACTGCTACCTTGATGGTTTGTATAGGTGCTTGTCACTCCAGAATGTCAACATACTACTCTTGTGGAAGACTGTGCCCTGAATGCCTCCAATAGGCAAATTTTGTAAAATTTTAATTTTTAAATGTGAAACAATGTAAAAATGTCATAACTGTGTATGTTTAAAATGTAAAGGGGTTTGTATTTTGGAAAATCATAGGTTGAAATAGTCATACAGGTGTATGCTTTGTTACTGTTATTGGGACAATTTTGGAAGAGCTTTTTGTACTTAATCGAGCTACAACTGGAGGTTTTCTTCCTGGTTCATTCCTATCGGTATGCTCGTTTGAATGATGTTTTGTAATATCTCCTATTTATATATAATAAATTACAATGGCTTGCCACTTTTTCCAGAAACAAAAATGTAAAAAGGTCATGTGAAGGTCATTTCCAATGTAATTGAGTCTTTGATCTAACAAAGTGGAAACAAGGTATTTGGGTGTGCATGATGTTCAAGTTGATAGTGTAAGATTTTTCTGATGCAAGAGCTAGGTGGCTTTAAACAACACAATTACAATTAAAGATGATTCAAACTCCAATTTAATCCTCAAACCCAAACTTGGGTGCAACTTCACTAAAATAGGCCCATTTTACAAAGAAACTCATATTTAAACACTTCCCAAACCTTGCCACACCCTATAAACTCATCAAAAACATCTATTAGGACTTGCACAAGCTTGATCCAACCTTAAATCTTGTTGCCCCCACATTTCATTGACATTAGCATGTTGTAACCACCATTTTTCACCTAATTTCACTCAGTTTTGCCATGCATGGAAACTCACCAACTCAACTACAAACCTTTCCAACTCTTTAAACCCACATATTCACCTTATACAGTTGTAATGACACCTACCATGGACATACCATCGAGCTACAGATTGTATAATAGATGGTATGGCCTTTTAGCATTTTGGACTCTTAAGGGAAATCGTCGGTCCAATCTAGCTAAGAGTGATTCGATGTATTTGGGTGCAAAAGAAGACAATCCCTAGCATAAAAACACCCATTCGGATGTGTTGGAACAGTCTATTTGGTCATACAAGTTGGAGAATGAAAGTTGCACCACTTTGCAACTTTACACTGCTTGCATTTGGCAACTTTTCCCTCCATTGAAAACTCATCACCACGGGAAAATGCCTCTGAGATAGAAAAAACTAAGAAAGGCTATTGTAGATGGTCCCAAAAATATCCCATAGCCTCATACAGAGAGTTTGTAAGCATCACAATTTCTGAGAAACAACCCTTCAAAGATTGCTGCCTTTTAGCACTTTGGACTCTTAAGAGAAATCATTGGTCCAATGTAGCTCAAAGTGATTCAATGTATTTGGGTGAAAAAGAGGACCATCCCTAGCGTAAATGTACCCATCTAGATATTTTGGAGTAGTTCATTTGGTCGTACAAGTTGCAGAATAAAAGTTGTACCACTTTGCAACTTTACACTACTTGCATTTGGCAACTTTTCCCTCAACTGAAAACTCATGACCACGGGAAAACACCTCTAAGATAGAAAAAACCGAGAGAGGTTATTGTAGATGGTCCCAACATGATCCCATAGCCTCGGACAGAGAGTCTGTAAGCATCACGATTTCTGAGAAATATCCCTTCAAAGATTGTTGTTTTTTAGCACTTTCAAGGACTCTTAAGGGAAATCGTTGGTCCAATGTAGCTCAAAGTGATTCAACGTATTTGGGTACAAAAGAGGACCATTCATAGCATAAATGTACTCATCTGGACATGTTGGAATAGTTTGTTTGGTTGTACGAGTTGGAGAATGAAAGTTGCACCACTTTGCAACTTTACATTGCTTGCATTTGACAACTTTTCTCTCCATTGAAAACTCATCACCATGGGAAAATTCCTTGGAGATAGAAAAAATTGAGAGAGGTTATTGTAGATGGTCCCAACATGATCCCATAGCCTTAGACAGAGAGTCTATAAGCATCATTGTTTCTGAGAAATAGCCCTTCAAAGATTGCTATTTTTTAGCACTTTGGACTCTTAAGGGAAATCGCCTGTCCGATGTAGCTCAAAGTGATTCGACATATTTGGGTGCAAAAGAGGACCATCCCTAGCGTAAACGTACCCATACAGATGTGTTGGAACAGTCTGTTTGGTTGTACAAGTTGGAGAATGAAAGTTTCACCACTTTGCAACTTTACATTGCTTGCATCTCACAACTTTTCCCTCAACTGAAAATCATCACCATGGGAAAACGCCTCCAAGATAGAAAAAACTGATAGGTTATTGTAGATGGTCCCAACACGATCCCATACCCTCAGACGAAGAGTCTTTAAGCATCACAGTTTCTGAGTAACAGTCTGTCAAAGATTGCTACCCTTCTACACTTTGGACTCTTAAGGGATTTCGCCGATTGAACGTAGCTCAGAGTGCTTCGGCTTGTTTGGGTGGGAAAGGGGACCATACCTAACCTAAACGTACCCATCTGGACGTGATGGAATAGTCGGTTTGGTAATAAAAGTTGTATAATAAGATTTATTTATGCCCTTACAATTAGTTTTCAACCTCCTACCGAACTCCAACTATGATTTTAGTGTGAAAAAAAGCCATGAGACCATAGCTTGTTGCGAAAAACCAATAATTTTCTAGAAATCAATGTTGCTTTTGTATTGGAATTCAGAAAATTTCCTTCAACCAACCTATTTTTGAACCTTGAAGAGATTTATATACATGTTTTGAATTCAAATAGACTCCCCAACATCCACAACCACCTTTTCAACTACCAAGACCCTTCATTTTTCTTAAAAATTGCTAAAATTGACAACTGTTTGTTAATAATGCACTTTTATGCAAATTTTCTTTCCAAGACACCTATGACTAGTAAAACTAGTCAAAAACCTTTATTTCAACCCTACTACAACTTCTAGACTCCTATCTTGCACTTCCCTTTACAATTTTAATAATTTGCCTTCAAAAGACTACATGGCAATTTTGACAATTTTGAAGCAAGAATGCATTTTTGTCATATTGGACCCCTAGACTCAAAAATTCAACTTAATATACCTTAAATTGTCTTGATTGACCTTATTTATTAGAAATAGATCACACCTAGCCTCTCAACCTATCAACCTTCAAACGTGTAATCTTGCAAATAGTAGATTAGGTGGGAAACTAGAGAGGAAAAGTTGATGGTGAGTGGCCTAGTGAAGGCTAGAGAAGAAGAGTTTTAGGAATATGGTGTTAGGACAAGGGATTGTCCTTGGTTATCATATTTGGTTGTGTGGCAGATGTATGCTACTATGGGGATGGTTCTAAGCATAAAGAACTTGAGAAAGATTGTGAAGAGAAGAGTTGAAGGGCAAAGATACATGTGTAGTTGGCAAAAGCCCATGGATGTTTAGCTTTTTGTACTGAATTTTTGTGTGCAGGTGTCAAAGCTTGGGAAACACCATTTGTAGGTGTCAATGAAGAAAAAAAATAGCAAGAAGATCCATTTGAGAAGGATCAAGCATGGAAAGACCAAGACAAAGCAAAGCATGAAGGGTACAAAATCCCTTGGAGGAAGATTTCCATGCAAGTGACTTGGAGCAAGTTTGAAGGGATTGTGAAGAAGATAGGAGTAGACCTATGGAGTGATTTATGGGGCATAAATATTTTGTACTTGAGGAGTATGGTGCAGGAGCACCTAAAACATGTAAGCTTTAATGAATTGTCAAGGCCATTCCTCCTTTTGTATAGGTTGTACCTCAGAGGAATGGGCCTAAATTAGATAGGGGTAGGTGTAGGAACAAGTTTTTAGGGGTGATAAAAGGATTAGAGTGGTTTGAGAATGCTGCCTTGTTAAGAAACACAAATTTTTGTGCCTTTTGAGGAAGGCTAGAGAGTGAGTTTTTTAGAAGTTGAATGAAAATAGGTTGGAACTTGTTGGAAACTATTGGAACAAGTGTATTTAATTGTGTTTAAGAGGTATGAGTGATTAAGAGTAACCCAAGAAAAGTAAAAGTGTGAAACCCTAGTTGGAAGGGGCAAAAACAAGGGAAAATTGGTGATTTTACAAAGAAAGTGTAAGCAAAATTATGGGGCAACATAATAGAATGATGTGTTAAGTTTAAGCAGACAAAATTAAGAGGGAATGAAGTGGTTTTAGGATTGAGTGAGGTCTCATGGTGATCGAATGCCATGAGAATCAAAATTGATTTTGATTGTCATGGCATTCCATCACCATGAGACCTCATTTCTTTGAGGCATTTTTTTGAACAGTTCATTGCCTTGTCTATGCTATTGCTTACTATTATGCTTTGATAGAATTTTTTCAAGCATCCATAGCTTGTTTGAAAGCACTTGTTTTGGGCTTTTAGCCTAGCAACAAGCTAGTGAACTGTTTGATAAAAAGCTTTGATAGACATGTATGAAAAATGTGGTAGCATCTAGACAAGGCAGTTGACTATTTGAAAAAAAGCCTAAAAGAAAGGTGGTCTCATAGAATTCCATGACAAGAAAATGCAATTGACAAATGCTCCTAGTTATTAGTTATGCAATGTGAAGTAACTGCATAACTGCTTAGGTTGACTTTGTAAAAACTATATTGTAATTGAAATTTTTTCATCTATTAGCATCTAGTTGTTAGTTATGCAATGTGAAGTAATGCTTTGAGTTTGAAAGATGTGCAATGAAATGTAATCGGCGATATGAATATAAACTACATAATATAACCATTATTTTTTATGCTATTGTACATTGATATTTAACCATTACTCAATATTAAATTTTCAAAGCGTTTAATCATGCACATGAGGAACAAATTAAATTTCAATTGTTAGCTTCTATATATCAAATTATCCAATAATCAAGTGTATGTCCATATACAAAAATGGCATTGACACCAACTCAAATAAAGTTTTACAAAATGTGGCATATGCCATCTCAATATTTATTCAAAATTTACATGCCAAAATGTCTATCTCATCCTAAACTACTGGTGGATCATCAAAATGGAGCCTCTTTGAAGCGCTCTTTGGCTTTGAAGGTAGCTACACAAGAAAAATTCAAACCACAATTGAGATCAGTTATACTATATAATTTAAAATCGAATAATTAACATCAAAATCAATATACATTGAATTTTAATTAAACTCTAAAATTGAAATCTTGATTACCTGAAATATACGTCTCTTCAAAGGGCCAGGAGTCCTAAAATATTCCCTTCTCAAAGAACCAAACAAACCAACTTTTGAAATGTCAATTTATATATGTGAACAAAAACATAAAATTGATCCAAGTTAGCATACGATTGTTGGTACTATGAACATATTTACTAAAAACAAAATAAAATAAATGCATACCTCTTTAGGCTGATCTTTTTCTTTATCTCCTTTAGGTGTTTCGACACCTCCTCCTTGAGGTGTTTCAACACCTACTCACTGATACCTACTCTTTGGGCATTGTGACACTTGTCAACAGCGATGTATGGCTCAACAGCACAGTACATAAAAATGACAAGTACATATGAAACTTCTAATCTATGTCGTGTATGTATAATAAATAAGATCTTAAAAATGTAATTCAAGTGAATTTAAGTTCAATTACCTTCCCCTTATCTAACATTGTTTACTCCATGAGTGGACAAGGCTGCACTAAACACTAGGTATTTCCTACAAGAGGAAAATAAGATAAACATATAAGTTATAAAATAATTTTGACATTAATGATAATTCAAATGACAAGCAAGTATATAATAAAAAAATGTAAACGAGTGAGTGCAAAAATATATATTGTGTGCATGTCGAGGCCAAATGAAATGGCCCTAAGGGTGCTATCAGCACCTGTGTGAGCTCCTCCTCAGACATCAATTGTTAAATAGACCATGTAAATAAATATTAGTAATTTATACTATCTCTTATTAATATTCCTTTAACAACAAATGCAAGTTATGAATTTACAACTTAAATCTTACCTATGTCACTATTCCAATGTCCACCTCTCTAGCAAGAGAGGACTCTGAAGGGTGCACTCCACTCCCCTGCATTTGATCTATAATGTCCACATCATAGAGGTCATAATTAGAAGTGTCCAAGGGATTCTTAGTAGGTTGTACAAGAGGACCCAAGCATATCTAGTGGCACATAGTGCAAGTATGTGGCACAAAAATATGTGGACCTGAGGAGGATGATGCAACAACACTCGAGCCATTGCCAACATCACTAGAATGTGGCTGAGCTATTGTAGAAGCATGAAAAACCAAAAGACCACTCAAAGAGTGAATAGCCTGGATACTCCGTGTGGCTGCATCTTGGATAATATCTGGATGATATAATGGAGGTGGCAGAGGAAGGGGAGGAGGGGGAACATATGGGCTCGAGACTACTCTAACTACCCCTGGTCTATCCTGGAGCATACCTCCACCAACACCTTGGAAGGGTTTAAAGTTAAAGTAATTGACATGATGCCCTAACACAAACTCAACGTATAATTTTTTAATAAAGTAAAATGGTATATCACAATTGTTGTTTGGTGGTTTATCAGAAACCATACACCAACGATCCCAAAATTTATCTACAATGTCCTTATTTGTGCACCATTTTATAGAAAGTTTTGGTTTATTAACATTAACTGGCAAACCAATGCAGGGGTTAACGAATAAAGAGGCTATTTGGGCTTTTGTTATTTGGAGATCTTTCACATCATTGTAAGACAATCCACATGAGTAATATTCCCTCATGTCTTCTCATCATGAATGAAAGGAATTATGTTGGGTGGAGAGGGTTTCTATATTTTTAATTATTTCCTTCAATGTATTTTGTCATCTTAGATGGGATTGTCTTATAAACATCACAAATGCCCTCAATTGCTCAATTTTTCACCAATTAAATTATCTTCAATTGATGGTTCTGCCAGTGGGTGGAGCATTTAGCATTTGTGCATTTTCACTCTCAACCATAATACCCAATTAAAGTTAAAAACTAATTAATCTAATTGAAATTACACAATATAAATGAAATTATTGTAAAAAAGCCCTAGTTTTTAATAAAAATAAAAATAAAACCCTACTTTTTAACAAAAATCCATAACAAACTCTAGTTTTTAATAAAAATACATAAACAACACTAGTTTTTAATCAAAATCCATAAAACATTAATTTTTAATAAAAAACCATTGTAAACTCTAGTTTTTAACAATCAATAAAAATCCCTACTTTTCAATAAAAATCCATAAAAAACTACTTAAAATTATACAAATCTAATACAAAAATCAATTAAAATAAAAAATTACCAAAAACTTACCTTTGAAATCGGATATCTGATATTCAGTCGTCGCTTTCACTGCGCGCCCTTCTCTTTAAAATGACTAAAATGATTTTAAAAGGCCACTGTTTTTGTATTTATAGCTCGATTCAAATTGGATATCCAATTTGGACTTCTTGCCTTGGGCATTGCTTTGGAGCAATGTATTGACACCCAAGCCAAAAAAAAGTCAACTCAAGATTTTTGTGTTTTTGGGTCGATGGAAAACACAACTTTTTTCACATTGTCACTTTTTGGCCCATCATGATCCTGCACATACCATTATAATGCTCAATTGTATTCCAACCTGCAATAGTAAAATGATCACAAAGAGGCTGGAGGTGAGGTAAGCAGAAAGAATAGGAGGATGACCATCCCAAGAATCCCATTGAAAAAGAGCCTGAGAACTTGTATGACAAATCCAAAAAAACCCATTCTTAACCAATTGAGCCCCCAATTTCAGAGTATGCCAAATCATAGATCCCCTTCCTTCTAAAGGGAAATGAGGAACATCAAATGTATTAACATCCTTAAGATACTTGTGGGTGAGAATATAGGCCCAAAGTTGATGTTAACTAGTACACCAATGCCAATATAACTTGGCTACAAGAGCTTGCCCATTCAAAAAAATAGAATGCAAGCCAAGGCCCCCCTCTTTCTGTGGCCTACACATAGTTTCCCACTTAACAAGACTCCACTTAGCTGACTACAGGTTACCACTCCAAAAAAATTTCTGTGAGAGAGCATCAAATTCCCTTAGGAAATACAAAGGAGCCGCTTGAACAAAACACCTGTAAATAGGGAGAGGTTGGATAACAAACTTCAGAAGAGTCACTCTTGTAGTAGTAGAAAGCCAATGATAAGTCCAATGAGTGACTTTACTATGTATCTTATCAAGAATTTTTTTCCAAGAAGGCTTGGGCTGCCTACCAACAAATAAGAGGTATTCCCAGATAGACAAAGGGAAAATACCCAATCTTAAACCTCATAATATTAGCAATCTGCTGTTGAATAGCTTGAGGAGTATTAAAAAATAAAATAGACGACTTGTGCTCATTGAGTTTCTGACCCAAAGTAGCAAGGTAAATATCCAAAGCCTACCTAAAAGAAGCAGCCTCCTGAAGGCGAGCCCTCCCCATAAGAGAAGTGTCATCCAAAAACTGAAGATGAGAGAGTTGTGGCAGCCCATTGCCCCAACACCAACCTTGGATCCTGCCTTGGGAAACCCACTACTTAAGAAATCTGCCCAAACCCTCAGCCATAATAATAAACAGATAAGGGGAGAGAGGATCTCCTTGACAAAGGCCCCTAGAAGCCCCAAAAAGCTTAGAAGGTTCCCCATTCATAATAACAAAAAAAGAGGAAGAGGTAACACAATTCATAGTCCAACCAACCCAATCTGGACTAAAACCAAAGCCTAAGAGAATTCTTTGCAAAAAATGCCACTTAACTCTATTATAAGTTTTGGCCATATCCAACTTGATGAACATAGAATTCTCCTTAGAAGTCGCCATAGAGTGAATGACTTCAAAGGAAACCACCACCCCATCCAAGATCTGTCTACCAGCCACAAAACCCCCTTTCTCCTCAGAGATCGCAAAAGGAAGACAAACTTTGAACCTTTCTGTAATCAATTTAGTAATAATTTTGTACACCACATTACAAAGGACAATAGGTCTAAAGAATTTGAGTTGATCAACACCTTCCTTTTTAGGAATGAGAACTAGAAAAGTAGAGTTCAAGGCACAAAGCATCTGCTTACTGCGAAGAGATTCTCTGGTAACCTCCAACAAATCCAAACTTATAATATCCCAACATTCCTAAAAAAATTCAACAGGAAAGCCATCCGGACCTTGAGCTTTACCTTTATTCATCTCCTTGGAGATTAGGGAGGGAATGCAAGCAAGGATCAAATTCTCATCCTCTACAAGGGGTGAATCCTAAAAAAAAGAGCAGAATAAAATTGTCTGGCCTCATGAGACAAAGCCTACAAAGAAGATATGCAGATCCCATCCGTATTGATCAGAGAGGAGATGAAACTTCTATTGTGACGAGCTTGCACAAAATGATGGAAGAAAGCAATATTCCTGTCCCCTTCTTGAAGCCAATTAATCCGAGCCTTTTGCTTCCAGAAATCTCCTCCCGGAGCTCCCACTCCTCCACTACTCTCGCAGCTTGGGATTCTGCTTGACCTAAAGCATCAGAGAAACCAAAATCTTGAATTTGGTGAGTAATCACATCAAGGCATGCTTGAGCATTCCTCTTCATAACTTTAAGATTGCCAAAACTCATCCTATTCCATCTCTTAAGCTGAAATTTGACATACTGAAGTTTCTTAACAAAGGTGTACATAGTTGTACCATAAGTAGGGCTTCTATCACACCACCACTGGGCCATAAGATCATACAAAGAAGACTCTCGAAGCCACATAAGCTGAAACTTAAAAGAAGGATTCTTGGGAACTGTAAAAGAGGCTACTAAAAGTTTAATTGGCTAATGATCAGAACCCCTCCAATCATGAGTCTCAGAAACAGTAACTAATCTACCTCCCACCCAAAAACAAGAAACAAGAAATCTATCCAGCCTTTCAAAGATCGCTTCCTCTCCACTTCGTCTATTATTCCAAGTGAAAACCCCATTGAAAGGCTTAACATCAATTAAAGCAAGCGAATCCACATTCTCTTGAAAAAGATTAGAAGTAGGCCGAAGCCGAGGCAACCCACCTCTTTTCTAGACTCCAAGCTCAACAAAGAATTAAAATCACCAGCTAAGACCCATGGAAGATATGTAGCACATGATCTAACAAACCTTATAGGAACTGAAAGCTAGATTTTTCCATGAATATCAGTCGAGGCATAAACATTAGTAACCAAAATGGTCTCACCTATTTCCAAAGAAGCTCGACAACCATGGAAATAGTGGAATGACTAGAAATCCACCAAAGTGGAGCAATCTTTCTTGGATCCCAAAAAAGAGCCAAACCCCCAAAGCTCCCTTGAGAACCAATGCAGTGACATTGACCAAAATACCAGATACGAGAAGCACACTGAAGGATGAAATCAACTGAAAGTTTAGTCTCCTAAACACAAAAAATGTTCAGAGAATGGACAACAACTAAATCATGAATAGCCTTCCGATGGGAAGTGCTATTCAAACCCCTTACATTCCATGAGAGAATAATCATGGAGGAGAAGGAGAAAAGTGAGCACCAATGGGTTTAACAGACACAAATTCCACCAACAAATCTCCAGTATGTTTAATCTTCTCAAGATCCTTCTTGTGACCACTTTAGAAGAATGCTCAGGCGAACCCTTCATAAGTGTGCGTTGTTGCACCCCCAAGGTTAGAGAAGACCCCTTGCTCTTGCCAGAAACTAGCTCCTTCTTAGCCAAATTTTCCAAAACAATATCATCATCATCCTGCATAGGACCATTCAGAGACACTAGATGATCTTGCACACCCTGTGAGAAATGAAGATCATGACTAGACTCTTGTCCTTGCCCCACATCACAACCCATACCAACATCACCAGAAGGAACATCCAACAAGATTCCTTCCTCCAAGGTGGAAGTATCCAATGCTTCGAATCGATTAAAGTCCTCTTCAGTCTGCCTATCTTTCAATGATCTCTTTTGACCATAACCCTTAGCCCGAGGCTTAACAGGCACAAATCCATCTTTATCCGATGCACCCTCCATCATGGAAGATTTCCCTTTATCCTCCTTAACAAATTTTGGAGCCGAAGACAAAGGGGAGGAATTAGAAGGAGGAACTTTATTAATCCTAGGATATTTCTTTTGAAGATGTCCATACTCATGAAAAATTTGACAACGAAAAGGAAGGGATTCATAATCAAGCTACTGAACCAAAGATAAAGAACTAAGACAATTTTCTAGAGAATCCGGTAAGGCATTGTTCAAATCTATCTCCACACAGATCCGAGCAAAAGAAATCACCTCTTTTTCAAGGGTTTGTTGAGCAACTACAACAGGCTTGCCAAGAAGAGCAACAATCCGTTATAAAATATCTTCTCTCCAAAACTCCAAGGGAAGCTGCGACAGACAAACCCAGATAGGAACCCTTGGCGACAAGTCTTCAACTGAATTAAAACCCATATGCCAGGGTTTGATAAACAAACCAACATGATTATAAAAGTAGGGTCCTCCCTCAAAAACCCGATTCCTATCAGCCATATTGGAAAAAAACAACCACAAAGTAACTGTTTGCAGCCACCATAAGCTCCATATCTCCCTCAACTTGCCATGAACGCCTAATCCAACTATCCAAAGCTGACAAAGGTATATGAATCCCAAGAAATTTATAGATAAGAGTATGTCTACTCCAATAAGAGATGTCATCAACAACAAATTTAGGAGAAATGACCAAAACCGGCCCATCCCAGCTTCTAGGCAAACAACCATTCACTTTCTTCAATTTAGGGCCCTCCCCCACATAAAACGACTCCGACCGCTAAGCTTTCAAACCCGAAGAAGAGCCATTTTGAAACGCATCACCCCTAGCCACCACCAAGCTGGTAGAAGTCTAATGCTTTGCCATGTTCTCTCACCAACCCACACACTAGCCAAAAGAAACCACAAACTAATGTAGAGAAAAAGAAAACGAGGAAATAAGAGCCCACCTCCGAACGCTGCGAAACACCCCCCACATGAAGACCCAAATTGAAAACCCAACACCGATCTGCAGTTTGAAGGCACATGCACTCGAATAGAGGAACATGCAGCCCGCTACAGTCCTCACAGGCATGGGCTAAATTATAATAGTATAAATATTTCATAAAAAATCTATATTTTGAATATATAAGATAACTAAATATATAACAAATAGTGATTAATTGAACTTAAAATTATTAAAAAAAAATATTATAATGTTAAACATTTGCCCTTCATTTATTGAATTTAGTTCATTGTGATTATTCAAATTTGACTACTACATTAATTGGTTGGATTTGATGGGTCCTAAAATCAATCACAATATTTGTGGGGACCTCTAGGTTGACGTTGTACTCGATTATTTTGTCTATTTGCATTTAAATTTTGATAAAAAACTTGATCCTTCATTTCTGTACTTAGTTTTAACATTTTTCATGTTTATTTATTAAACCTATGGAGATAAAATGTGAAATATAGAATAAATTAATCATTGATACAATTTCCACGTGCTTGGGACGAGTAAAATAATAGAAGAGTTTTAACTTCATAGCAAACAACTGGTTATGGACGGTGGAGATTCATTCGCAAATGCTTAGAACGAGTCTTGACCGTTCTGTAAGCTGCGCATATGCGTCATTTTTAATTGTTATAATATGTGGGGAGGTAGTGTGGGTCTATTCCTTTACTGCTACATATCTGAGTTTTTGAGATTGTAAAAAGTCTACAGAAAAGGAATAGAGATGGTCACGTTATTTTGTTGAAAACAGACCATCAATCATACATACAGACCTAATTGGGGCTTGATTGTCACAGTTGATTGTGTTATTTTATTGAGAATCATAGAAAAGAGGTTCATTCTGGTTCAGAAGTTATGGAGGATTCCTGTGGCTCATCTTCTCTAACACCACGTAAAATATTTGATTTTTTTGGAATCAAAGAAAACAAAGACAGAATTTAGAGTGATGTTTATGTCTTTTCTTCCTACTAACATGATGAATTGTTACTCTGTTATATTGCAGTTCTTGAACATGATAGAAAAAATTCAGGGAGCTATGGCAAGGGGAATACTGAAACTGAATCAGATAACGCAGAAAAAGAAGACCCAATTGGTTGTTACACTGAGGAAGATGTCTCCCCAATTGAGCAAGTAGCTCTTACAGTCTCCACAACTGATGATCCATCTCTCCCTGTGCTCACATTCAGGATGTGGGTGTTGGGATTGCTTTCATGTATGGGTCTTTCTTTTCTCAATCAGTTTTTCTCCTACAGAATAGAACCTCTTACTGTCACAGCAGTGTCTGCACAGATTGCTGTGCTCCCAATAGGGCGTTTCATGGCTGCGACACTGCCTGAAACTAAGTTTAAGGTCCCTGGTACCAAATGGAAGTTTTGCTTGAATCCAGGACCTTTCAATGTGAAAGAGCATGTTCTTATTACCATCTTTGCTGGTGCTGGAGCCAGCCCTGTTAATGCAATCCATATTGTCAACATCATAAAGATCTTCTACAAAAGGAATCTGGACCCATATGTAGCCCTATTGATAGTTCTCATGTCACAGGTAAAATTTATATAGCTGTGGATTTATATATTTAATAGCTGTGGATTTTATAGTTAATAGCTGTGGATTTATATATTGGCACATGTGCTGTTGTCAAATCAAAACCAGGTAATAGAATAGCATAGAATCGAGGATCTATGGAACCATAAGTGTTGTTAGTAGCTTAAGTAAGATATACTGAGCACTTATTGGGTGCTTATGCTTTTTGGGCCATGAGTAGGACAACGCAGTATGATATGTCTCAACCTCGATTTCTTTTTACTTACCAAGCAAGAAGATCATTTTTATTTCCTAGTAAGTGCTGCTGCCTTCCTTTGCAGTATCACATGCTTCTCATTCTCAATTTCCCCTGCCTTCAATTTTGTCCATTTTCCTGTTTCAACTGATATTGCTAGGTGATGAGAGCCAGCGTGAATTATAATATTATGTACTTTGCCATGTATTATGCTAAGATTTCTAAATGCCTCGTGCAATCATCCCATAAATTTTTATCTTCTTTTGCAGATATTGGGATTTGGATGGGCAGGCATATTTCGAAGGTATTTAGTAGAGCCATCTGCAATGTGGTGGCCTGCAAATCTGGTCCAAGTCTCCCTATTCAGGCATGCTCTTTTCTACCATGTTAAGAGCTCTAGTCCGTGGGCTTTCATGAGGGTGGATTAGCCTAAGGCTTAAATTTGCTTGCATTTATGACCGTTTTCTGTAATGAAGTTTCTGTTGTTGATTCTATTTTTGCCTCTTTCTGTACCAAATTATTTCTTTGAAATCACCCTCCTGCTGTAATATATAGATTATAACACTTGCTTTCCAAATTGAGCAGTGCAATCAATGTCTTTACAAGCAGCTCATCAGAAAGGGTTTCTAATTTCCTCCCCTGATTTTTTATCTCTTGTGCTTTCTTAATATGATGCCATTGAAAACAATTAAGACACCTTTTTATGCTAAGTATCGAGCGTTCCTTTGAAACAAGAATTCTGTTGCAGAACACTTCATGAGAAGGAGGAGAGACAAAAAGGAGGCGTAACGCGGATCCAGTTCTTTCTAATAGCTTTGACATGCAGCTTTGCTTATTACCTGCTTCCTGGGTATCTTTTCCCCCTGCTGACATCTTTTTCATGGCTATGCTGGATGTTTCCTCGATCCGTTATTGCACAGCAGGTTGGTTCAGGCCTTCATGGACTAGGTCTGGGTGCTGTTGGATTGGACTGGGCAACTATCTGTTCATATCTGGGAAATCCACTGGCCACCCCCTGGTTTGCTGTAGCTAATGTGGCCGTTGGCTTTGTGCTCATAATGTATGTGATTACACCACTGACATATTGGTTTGGTGTTTATGATGCTAGAGTGTTCCCCATGTTTTCCAACGACCTCTTCACATCTACAGGACAAATTTACAATATTTCTGCCATAGTGGATTCCAACTTTCATTTGGACGAACAGGCCTATGAGAAGCATGGGCAGTTGCATCTGAGCACATTTTTTGTTTTTTCTTATAGCATGGCCTTTGCAACATTAACTGCCACGGTCATGCACGCAGCCATCTTCCATGGAAAGTAATAATTTCTCTCTTCCCTCCACTAGATTGTTTTTTAAGATTTGGAAATCATAGTCTTAATGGTTCATAATTTGCAATAGCAGGGACCTATGGAATCTTAGCATACATACCTTAAAAGACAGGAAAATGGATGGGCACGCTAGGCTCATGAGAAAATACAAAGCGGTACCAGAATGGTGGTTTTTCGTAATTCTTGCCTTGACTTTAACAGTCACCATTACAGTTTGTGAAAGGTTTAAGGATCAGCTTCAATTGCGATGGTGGGGAGTGCTCCTTTCATGTGGCCTTGCCATATTCTTCACCCTACCAATTGGCATTATAAAGGCTACTACTGATAAGGTAGCAAAGACTTGTATTTGAAAAAAGAATAGTGATTGTGCTGCAAATTCTTTCACAAGTGTACTTTCTCTTACTTTTTCCTTTGGATCAATGCAGAGCCTGGGCTTGAATGTCATTTCTGAATACATTTTTGGCTACATCTCCCCAGGAACACCAGTGGCCAATATCTGCTTCAAGATTTTGAGTAAAATCACCATCAGTCAAGCCCTAACTTTTCTCCAAGACTTCAAACTTGGTCATTACATGAAGATCCCTCCACGCTCCATGTTCATGGCACAAGTAAACTTTTAGCATCCCATGCCATTTCTGTGATTCAGTTAATTACTCTTGCTATAATTATTGAGGATTCTCCTTCACATTTCTCTCATATATTTTAGTTATGCAGATTGTAGGGACAAGTGTTGCTGCACTGGTATACATGGGAACAGCATGGTGGATGATTGACAGCGTTCCCAATCTGTGCAACACAGATGCCTTATCAGATAAGAGTCCATGGGTTTGTCCAGTGGACCATGTGATATATGATGCATCTGTGGTTTGGGGATTGATCGGTCCGAGGCGAATTTTTGGAAACCTTGGTCCATATAGTGCTGTTAACTGGTCTTTCCTAATAGGAGCCATAGCCCCAATCTTGGCATGGTTTCTGCAAAAGTTGTGGCCTGAAAAAACTTGGATGAAGTATATCAATATGCCTGTGCTTATTGGAGCGACGTCACTCATGCCTCCTGCCACTGCAGTGAATTTCACTAGCTGGTTGATTATGGGATTTATTTTCAGCTTTGTGATATACAGATATCACAGACAGTGGTGGCAGAGACATAACTATGTACTTTCAGCAGGACTGGATGCAGGTTTGGCATTCATGGGTGTGATTCTCTATGTTTGTTTGGGATTGGAGAATGTGTCTTTAGAGTGGTGGGGAACGAATTTGGATGGTTGCCCATTAGCTTCCTGCCCAACTGCTAATAATATATCTGTTGAAAATTGTCCAATATTTGTTTAAACAGAGGAAGGAAAAAGTTTATTTATGAACAATCTTCTTCTGTTGGACTGTCTATATATTATTTTATAGATGTCTCTCTGTATGGTATCAGCAGAATTACCAAATGGATTCAACACTTTAACTTCCTGCCACACACGAGTGGTTTGAGGAGGTCCATTTGAATTTCTTTTTGCATGAAGTCACGATGCACTGCATGGTGCCATGCACATAAGATAAGTAAAGACAGACCAAAAACTAGAAAACACACACCATTTTTCTTACAGATAGTAAAAGCAATGGTGAACCACGTTAGGATTAGGTGTTGTAGTTTAAATATGGGAAAACGTTGTATTTCTTAATATTTGTAATATGTTATATATAGAGGGTTATATGGAAAATAGTGTTTTATTCTGAACGATTCTCAAGATATCTCAAGATGACATTATAATATTTGACATTTGTATTATGATTTGTATGTAAGATTATCTATGTCGTATAAGAAGTGTAAGAATATTTATAATATTGTAAGATGTATACGAGAATTGATGATGTGTGTAAGTATGTATATGATGTGGATTAATTAGTGGATGAGGTTAGTGTTTTTGATTGACTAATAATAACATGTAAACGAGCATCTTGTAAAAATCAAGTAGGAGTGCTCAAGTTTGAGGAGTACAATATTTGACCACGAGAATTATTTATTGTTTCTAAAAGTTGGTCTCATCATAAGGTGGGTGTTGGATCTTATACCATGGATTTATGTAGCCAAATTGGGTTTGGCCCATAATATTAAGAACTACTTATGGTTTCATAGATTGTACTTGACCTATGTTTGGGAGGAACTTTCTACACTATATTGAAAGTGTGTTATTGTTGATGGGTGGTTTGACACACTCAACAAATCAAGTGAAAGATAGGTGTATCTCACTTGTCTTGAAAAGAAATCAACTTTTCTAAAGGTTTATTATCACTAGGCATGGCCATGCATAATAATTAGTGACCTTTGTAATGTTGTTTCAATTCAAGGGACCTATGATGTTTCTAAGTGAATTGAAACAAATATGTTATTTATTGCACAAAATGACTAGTGTTTTCAAATTAAGTATTTATCGCAAATTGATTACAAACATTCATTGTAGTAAAATAAAATATTGACAACAAACAAACACTTGAATAATGAAAGACTTAGATTTATAACATCAAAACACAAGTTTTAATCCTTAATCTAATTCTCTTATAACCAAAATAATAAAATATTGCAAAAGATAAGGGTTTGAGAGAGAATGAGCCCATGTTTGTGAAGATAATGAATCTTACCCTATTGAGAAGACAAATCCCTTTGAAAACCAATTCTTGCTTGGCTAGTTCATATAACCGTGGACACAAGAAAGTGTGGGAGATTATGGGCAATCAATAATGAAGAAAAAAAATGACCACTATATACAGGTGCAAATCAGTTACATATAATCCTCACAACATTTAGTTCATAAGATAATTTATTCAATGCTTGTGGGATTTATTAGTTGCATACAATTCACACAACACTTAGTTCATAAGATATTTTATTCAATACTTAGTACGATTTATTAACATCTTATGAATTATAGAATTGCACCAAGACAACATTGGTTAAGTTTAAAAAAATCATAAAAGAGTAATAGAAAATAGCTAACAATATAAAAATTGCATAAAAGAAAGGGGTTTCCTACTTGTGTTAGGGATCTAATGATTTATGAATTCAACACTTAGGGATCTCCTGTAAAATACACAATTTAACCAATTTGAGTTTATAAACCTCCTCTAAAGCACAAATTGACCCCTAAGGGATACATAAGACCTAAACTTGAACAAAAATAGAATACAAACATGACCCCAATGTCATGATTAGAAATCACCTCAACCATAGAAATTACCAACTAAATCAAACAAATATACCAACTAGTAAATAAGACTCAAACACTAAGACAAAGAAAATAAGTCATAGAAGATCCCAAAAATGGTACATGGAAATGGAGGACCAAAAGGGGGTCGTAAGTGGTCACTTTTTTTTCTAAAATTAGGAAAAATTGATCTTGGATGAGAAATTGAAGATGGTTACACTCAACATTTGAAGACACAAGAATACCAAGAGTTGTAGTACTATAAATATACTTTTTAAACTACTAATTTGTTTTTAAAGTGATGGAGATTAAGGTGTTCGAATAGGGGGAGCACACAAAGTGCTCATGTTTTTGTCAAAAAAATATAACATAGCATTTGGTGTGCTCCCTCTAAAATTTTAACTTTTTTTTTAGTATTTCAAAAATCACTTTACAGGAAAATTAGCTAGCACCATGTAGTTTATGCTATAAATGAATATATGTTTTGTTACTATTTTTCAAAGTAAATCCTTAAAAATGAAAAATTGGGCATGCTCCCACCTATTTTTTTGGACCATTATATATGGTATGCATATAAGGAAAACATAGATCCCATGGAACTATTGAATGAGGTATTAAGAAAATGCATAGACCATCAAGAGCTAAAATTTTACCATTGCATTAATGGTGACAGTCATTTCCATCCTTTATCACTAAAAGCACATTCGAATCCATGCCCTTGAGATGAACTATTTTTGGGTGAGAAAATCCCTTGGACTAGTTGTGGTGTCAAATGTGGTCATTAATGGTACCATGGGTCATGTAGAGAGGAAAGTGGGAGTGAATAATAAAAAATACAAGTTACCAACTTTTAAGGTTATTAGGGATCAAGGATACCTGATACGCATATCACTTTTAGGGATCAAGGAGCAAGAGTATTTCGTACCTCATGTCTAAATAAAACAAATAAATGTATCTCTACATCATCGAATATAAAAGGATACATGAAAGGAAATGTCGAGAGTTAGGGATCAATGATACTAAGGAATTCATCCCATAACGCATGTTAAAGGATTGAGAGTTGGGGATATTTCATAAGGGTGATCACCACAATTTACTGTTTACAATTTGTGGCCAAATGGACACTAAATTAATTTTTCTAACTAAATCTTCACTTTTGGGCACCTATAAGCTAAACCGTGAGGAATTTGAAGATGATGCAAACTAGTGATTTGTGACATTTTGTCATAGATTCTAAATATATTTTCAAATTTTTGGAATCAGATTATATTTTCCATCTCTCCTTGAAAAGTAGTTTTATTATAAACACCATTTTTATGGAGTGATGCTCACCATATACAACATAAATTTTTTTTCTATGAAGGATAAACTTCTATTTTTTTTCGAATTTAGATTTGTAACTATGATATCTAACCCTTTCATTTGGTTTCATAGTGTTTTATTGAATTTTTTTTCTTAATCAAGTTTCAAAGTAAAACCAATTACAATTCAGAATAAGAGGACTATATACAAAATAACTTGAGTGTAGTAAATAATCCATTTTTTTTAGATCAAGGACATTATACCTAGCTTGCACATATTTTTCAGAATTTTCTTTTGATAATGCATATTTTTCCACGTAATATTGGAACAAAACTTGATTTTGGTAAAAAAATGTTTAATCAAACTAAAAAATAAATACATAATAAAAACCAAAACATATTAAGTATATTGATGGATAGCTTCGTTAGGGACTACCATCATCCAGTTAGGTTTGTGAAGTCTCCTCCATTTTCATCTCAACTCGAGCTTTGAAGGGAAAAATTTTAGAGAAATTTAGTGCGGAGAAGGGGGAGAAGGGGGAAAGAGTTGAATGAACCCAGTTCAGTGAACCCCTATTTTCCATTGTCTTCATAAAAAAATGTATTCAAAGTGGGACCCATTGTTTATAGTTTCCGAACAGGGTCCATTTAACACTCTAACTCTTTGAACTAAAAACATTTTTTTTTTTAGGGCGTTTTACAATTTTCCTTCCTCCTTGGAATTGTAACATTTTGTGGGTTTACCATAATTCAATTCCAAAAGTGTCATGTTAAAGGTATTTTGACATCTCTAACTTCAAAAAACTAAACATTAGAAGTTTGGGATCAAGGATTCCACAAAAATCATGTCATAATTGATGATGATAAAGGAATGGATAAGACTGTAGCTTCAACAAATAATGTAGTGAAAAGGACTGAGAATTAGGGATTGAGGATAACAAGGAACTCATCTCACAAGGAATGTGGGTGAAAGGATGAAAATAACTATGATTATGAAAAGTAACTTAGTTTAAAGTGTCAAAATGCGAGGGTTTGATGAAAAGCATGTCGATAAGAAAAAAGTGTGAAACTTTGACAAAGACAAGGGAAAAAGTAGGGGTCAAGGGAAAGGTGTGATATGATGGGAAACTTTGACAATTAGCACAACCTTTGAAATTTGAACAAAAAACCTCACACATTTTTTTTGGGATTTATTCAACTTCTAACACATGATAGGAATAGGGGGGGTGAAGGAAACCAACACTTAGGAAAATTTGATAAATGAAGACTTAAATAGATATTTCTCAAATTAGTTATATGTGGTGGGAAAAGGAGGCCTAAATGCACAAAGGAGGCCATAAGCATGCAACTTGGATGTTGCCTAATTGGGTGCCAACAATACCTAAAACATTACTATTGTACAAACAAAATGGATTGAAGCATTAAAAGCTTGGCACACAATGTTGAAAATCAGACAACTCACAACAATATGCTAAAATGCATCAAATAGCTCACGTGGGAGTTGGGATTAATGATTAGTATTCTTATACTCGAAAGTTATGTAGGCCATTTCATTATTCACATCACTACCACATTTGCTAGTCCATATAACTTAAACAATGCCATGAGCCTTGACACAGAAAGAAGTTGTGTAGACCACCCAGTCAAGACCTTATCAACACTCATAAATCCACTACAATATACGAGCTCCACCACATATAATTTTTTGTCTCACCTACCTTATAGAATACATGATCAATAATGAGCTCACATGACACTTAATATCATTGATATTGTTGTAGCTCACAACCACATAACACATCTCTAGAATATTCTCATATTGGTGCCTTAGATCAATACAAATCAATCAAATGTAATAAATTGGGAAACAAGGTGCAAGGAGCAAATAGAGACAAGGTGACACCAATACAGATTATGATGACTGCAAATTGAAGCTTGACTAGATATGAAGATTTGACACAACACTATGCTAATAATAAAGAGCATTATAAATCATACTAAATATATAGAAGTAGAGATCCAAATTTGATTTCTTGAATCAATTATTAACATAAAAAAAACATAATACATGAAGAATTTTGAAGCCAAAAGATCAATAATTTTGAGGGTATAGTCAACACATTATAGAATCAAATTCTATATACCCCTTTGAAATATATATATATATATATATATATATATATATATATATATATATATATATTTAAATAGATAGAGAGTTGTTTCACTCTTTAATATTGCCATGAGTTATAATATATATTATTATATTAAAAAGTATGACTACAAGAAATTATAATAATATAAACATTTCATAAAAATCTTTATTTTGAGTGTATAAGAAAACTAAATATGTAACAAATAGTGATTGATAGAACTTAAAATTATTAAAAAATTAAATATACATATAAAATTATAGTTAAATATTTGTCTCATTTATTGAATTTTGTTCATTGTGATTATTCAAATATGATGACTACATTGGTTGGTTTGTTGGTAAATCTTAACATCAAGCATAATATTTGTGGGGACCTCTAGATTCACTTTTTCTTTGTGGCAAGTTTTTATTCGATTCTTTTCTTTATTTACATTTAAAATTTGATAAAATACCAATATTTTACTTCTCTATTTATTCAATTCTTTTATTTATTTACAATTTAAAATTCAATAAAATACTGATATTTCATTTCTGTATTTATTTACTACCAACATTTTTCATGTGTAGTATCAAACCTACCTTGACAGTATATGAGCTATAAAAGACAAAATGTAAGGTATACAATAAGTTATCATTAAAACAGTTTCCGTTCTCGGGAGAGTAAAATAAAAGAAGAGTCTAACTTGGTAGTAAATAACTAGTTATGGACGGTGGATATTCATTCCCAAATGCTCAGAACGAATCTTGACTGTTCTGTAAGCTGCACATATGCGTCATTTTTAATCGTTATATTGCGTGGGAAGGTAGTGTGGGTCTATTCCTTTACAGCTAAGTAACAGAGTTTTTAAAATTATAAAAACATTCCAGAAAACAGACCATCGATAACACATACATACCTAATTGTGGTTTGATTTAATCGGTTGTGTTATCTTATTGAGAATCATAGAAAGGAGGTTCAGAAGTTATGTAGGACTCCTGTGGCTCATCTTCTCTAACACCACGTAAAACGTTGATTTTGTTTGGAATCTAAGAAAACAAAGACTGAGAATTTAGAGTTATGTTTAAGTCCTTTTTTCCTACTAACATGATGAATTGTTACTTTGTTATATTGCAGTTCTTGAACATGACAGAAAAAATTCAGGGAGCAATAGTGAGGGGAATACTGAAACTGAATCAGATAGCGAAGAAAAAGAAGACCCAAATGGTTGTTACAGTGAGGAGATGGCTAATGAGGAAGATGTCTCCCCAATTGAGCAAGTAGCTCTTACAGTCCCTACAACTGATGATCCATCTCTCCCTGTGCTCACATTCAGGATGTGGGTGTTGGGATTGCTTTCATGTATGGGTCTTTCTTTTCTCAATCAGTTTTTTTCCTACAGAATAGAACCTCTTATTATCACCGCAGTGTCTGCACAGATTGCTGTGCTCCCAATAGGGCGTTTCATGGCTGCGACACTGCCTGAAACTAAGTTTAAGGTCCCTGGTACCAAATGGAAGTTTTGCTTGAATCCAGGACCTTTCAATGTGAAAGAGCATGTTCTTATTACCATCTTTGCTGGTGCTGGAGCCAGCCCTGTTAATGCAATCCATATTGTCAACATCATAAAGATCTTCTACAAAAGGAATCTGGACCCATATGTAGCCCTACTGATAATTCTCATGTCACAGGTAAAGTGTAATTTACAATTTTATCCCATGCTCAATTAGTGAAAAGCTGTGAATTTATATATTGGCACATGTGCTGTTGTCAAATCAAAACCAGGTTATGGAGGATATATGGGACCACAAATGTTGTTAGTAGCTTAACTAAGATATACTGAGCAATGCAAAACTACTCAAATCTCTATGACTGATTGACAGCTTCTGCCTTTTTGCCCATGAGCAGGACAACGCAGTATGACATGCCTCAATCTTAATTTCTTTTTACTTACTAAGCAAGAAGATAGTTTTTGAGTCTTATTAAGTGCTGCTTACTTTGCAGTATCACATGCCTCTCATTGTTAATGTCTGCTTGAGTATAAAGCAAACAAGCATTATTGTGCCTCGTTAATACTTGTGCCTTATTTCCTCTCATAAAGGAGGATAAAATGTCACATGCCTCTCATTCTCAATTTCGCCCGCCTTGATTTTTTCCTATTTCCCTGTTTCAACTGCCATTGCTAGGTGATGAGAACCTACCCTGAATTATCAAATTATGAACTTTTCCATGTATTATGCAAAGATGTATAAATGCCTCGTGCAATTATCCCCTAAACTGTTATCTTATTTTGCAGATTTTGGGGTTTGGATGGGCTGGCATGTTTCGAAGGCATTTAGTAGAGCCATCTACAATGTGGTGGCCTGCAAATCTGGTCCAAGTCTCCCTATTCAGGCATGCTCTTTTCTACCATATTAAGAGCTATAGTCAGTGGGCTTCCATGAAGATGGATTACCCTAAGGCTTAAGTTTGGCTGCATTTGTGACAATTTTCTGTAATAAAGTTTCTGTTGCTACCTCTACTTTTGCTTCTTTCTGTACCAAAGGATTCCTTTGAAATCACTCTCCTGTTATAGGATATAGACTAGAACACTTACTTTCCAAATTGGGCAGTGCAATCAGTTTCTTTACTAGCAGCTCATCAGAAAAAGTTTCTAGTTTCCTCCCCTGTTTTTATCTGTTATGCTATCTTACTGTCATGCCATTGAAAATTGTTAAGAAACTTTTTATGCCAAGTTTTCTTCGTTGTTTTGAAACAAGGATTCTGCTGCAGAACACTCCATGAGAAGGAGGAGAGACAAAAAGGAGCTGTAACGCGCATCCAATTCTTTCTAATAGCTTTAACATGCAGCTTTGCTTATTACCTGCTTCCTGGTTATCTTTTCCCCCTGCTGACATCTTTTTCATGGCTGTGCTGGATGTTTCCTCGATCCGTTATTGCACAGCAAGTGGGTTCAGGCCTTCATGGACTAGGTCTGGGTACTGTTGGATTGGACTGGTCAACTATCTGTTCATATCTGGGAAGTCCACTGGCCACACCCTGGTTTGCTGTAGCCAATGTGGCCGTTGGTTTTGTGCTCATAATGTATGTGATTACACCATTGACATATTGGTTTGGTGTTTATGATGCTAGAGTGTTCCCCATGTTTTCCAAGGACCTCTTCACATCTACAGGACAAATTTACAATATTTCTGCCATAGTGGATTCCAACTTTCATTTGGACGAACAGGCCTATGAGAAGCATGGCCAGTTACATCTGAGCACATTTTTTGTTTTTTCTTATAGCTTGGCCTTTGCAACATTGACTGCCACGGTCATGCATGCAGTCATCTTCCATGGAAAGTAATAATTTCTCTCTTCCCTCCACTAGATTGTTTATTTAGATTTGGAAATCATAGTCTTAATGGTTCAAAATTTGTAATGGCAGAGACATATGGAATCTCAGGATGCATACCTTCAAAGGCAGGAAAATGGATGTACACTCTAAGCTTATGAGAAAATACAAAACAGTACCAGAGTGGTGGTTTCTAATAATTCTTGGCTTGACTTTAACAGTCACCATTACAGTTTGTGAATGGTTTAAGGATCAGCTTCAATTGCGGTGGTGGGGAGTGCTCCTTTCATGTGGCCTTGCCATATTCTTCACTCTACCAATTGGCATTATAAAGGCTACTACTGATAAGGTATCAAATACTTGCATTTTGAAAAAGAGAACAGTGATCGTGCTGCAAATTCTTGCATAAATGTACTTTCTCTTACTTTTTCCTTTGGATCAATGCAGAGCCTGGGCTTGAATGTCATTTCTGAATACATTTTTGGCTACATCTCCCCAGGCAGACCAGTGGCCAATATCTGCTTCAAGCTTTTGAGCGATATTACTATCACTCAAGCCCTAACTTTTCTTCAAGACTTCAAACTTGGTCACTACATGAAGATCCCTCCACGCTCCATGTTCATGACACAAGTAAAGCTCTTAGCACCCCGTACCATTTCTGTGATTCAGTTAATTACTCTCGCTGTAGTTATTGAGGATTCTCATTCACATTTCTCTCATATATGTTTATTTATGCAGATGGTAGGGACAAGTGTTGCTGCACTGGTATACATGGGAACAGCTTGGTGGATGATTGACAACGTTCCCAATCTGTGCAACACAGCTGTCTTGCCCGATAATAGTCCATGGATTTGTCCACTGGACCAAGTGATATATGATGCATCTGTGGTTTGGGGATTAATCGGTCCAAGGCGAATTTTCGGAAGCCTTGGCCCATATGGTGCTGTTAACTGGTCTTTCCTAATAGGAGCCATAGCCCCAATCTTGGCATGGCTTTTGCAAAAGTTGTGGCCTGAAAAAACTTGGATAAAGTATATCAATATGCCTGTGCTTATTGGAGCGACATCATACATGCCTCCTGCCACTGCAGTGAATTTCACTAGCTGGTTGATTATGGGATTTATTTTCAGCTTTGTGATATACAGATATCACAGACAATGGTGGCAGCGACATAACTATTTGCTTTCAGCAGGACTGGACGCAGGGTTGGCCTTCATGGGTGTGCTTCTCTATGTTTGTTTGGGCCTGGAGAATGTATCTTTTGAGTGGTGGGGAACAAATTTAGATGGTTGTCCATTAGCTTCCTGCCCAACTGCTAAGAACATATCAATTGATAATTGTCCAATCTTTGTTTAAACAAAGTAGAAGCAAATAAAATCTGGCTTTTTGGGAAAGGAAAAAGTGAATTTACGAACAATCTTTTCTTTGTGGAGTCTATATAATACTATATAGATGTCTTTAATGCATGACTCAGCAGAATTACCTGGATTCAACAGAGTGTCTTTACGGGATCCATATGAAATGGAAAAATAATATACCATTGTTGTTTAGTTTTAGTTGGCAGTTACCTTTCATTCATATTACACTTGTTAAAAGTAGAACATAGAAAAATTGGGTTTTGTGCATTACACAAGATCTCTAGATTATTATTCATTTTTTATTACTATTGTTTCTTTATTTAGTACAGATTGGACAGGTTTTATAGATGATAGAAAGTCTTTTAAAAATATATTGTATCATTTTTAGAGTAAAGGTAGTACAAAGCTACCAGCATCACAACTTTTTAAGTATGGTTGAGGAGATTGATAAAGGATATGTAGCAAACACATAATGGGGTTCTATTATGTGGTATTGTGATAACCAAAGTGCATAAATGAGTAAGAATATAATATTTCATAGCAAGAATAAGTGTGTTGAAATTGAACGTCATTATATCAAAACGTTAGTTTAGTAAGTATTGGTTGAAATTATTTACTCCCTACAAAGACTAAAGTAGTCAATAATAATATATTCATGAAACACTTTATTAGTGACCAATTTCAAAAATTTAAGATTTGCTTTGAGTTCTTCCTAATAATCATTACGAAAAAGAATGAAACATTAATGAGCCATTGTTTCATTTTAACTAGATGATTCTTTTTGTTCAATTGAAAGTTAGGTTACAATTAGTTTTCATTTAATTCATTCTTTTCTTATAAATGTTATTTTCCTCTCTCAAATCAATACATAGAAGTCTTGGTTGATGATTTATTGACCACTATTCATTTTTTACTGTTGTCATACCTTCATGATTTTCTTGTGCAAGTCACAATACAATTATGCAAGCAACATAATGCACTACATATTTCCATGCACAATAGATAAATTTAATTTTGTTTTCCCTCTATTTTCAAATGTATTGAATAGCTAGCAATTTTATCTTTTCAAGACTAGTAGTGTTGACTAGTAGCTTTATGTTTTGATTAGGTAAACATAGGAAAAGGGCCCAGACCCATTACAAGACAACCTTAGAGGCAAGTAGGATGAATCTCACCAGTAGTGAGACAAGAAAAAAAAAAAAGTCTCCCAAGAAGACAGACAAAACCAAAAACAAAGAACAAAACAACAAAGAGCAACAATGCTTTTGATTGAAGCATGGAACTAGACAAGGCCAAGATAGTTAAGGCGGTTTGAAACCGTTTGAAACCAAATTTCACCCAAGGCTTTATAAGAGGGGTTGTACGAGAATGAAAGATCTTGTTGTTATTAGTAAGTGAAAACTCATTTGAAGGATTCTCAAGCACAACATTGAGCTTCATTTTAACCTTGCAAGTGTATTCATTTCCAGCATTCTTGTGGTCATTAGCAATGGTTTGCAACATCTTCCCACCCACCAAGTTCATAGAAGAGGGACTCAAAACAACTTGTTCCATACAATAATCAAGAACCTTACCAATGAGATCGCTCACAGAAGTATCTAGCACCTTAGCTTGAGGGTGAAGACAATCGACATCAAACATGATCTCGAAGGAGCAACCATTGCCATGAAGATCTTGGAAAATCAAGTGGAATTTCCCAACATGGTGGAAGTGGTACAACTTAGAGGTCCCATAAAGAAGTTCCTTCTCCCAAACCCCAAACTTGGAAATAATTTTAATACTATTGGGCAACTCTGAACTAAAATCAACTAAGACACAAAATCTAGCATAAAGACAAGTTGGTTCTAGATTTATTGACATTATCTATGGAAATAAACTAACCAATAGCATCATCTATTCCATGAATGATATCTTCATCTTAGAATTCCAAAGGGAGATCTAGGAGATAAACCCAAATAGGAAGCATGGTAACTTTGGTAGCATCGAAACCAACAACCCAACTTCTTAAATGAAGAAAAACCTTAAAAAGAAAATAGGATCCTCCCTAAATAACAAGAGTGCAATCCTCAAAGGAGTGAAAGGAGAAAAGGAGGAAACCATTCATCAAGGCCACATCACTAAAATTGGTAACCATTCAACAATTAGATGCCCAACTATGGATAATGTCGATGTTCAGTCAAAAGCTAAAGAATCTCTCAATAAGAGAAAATTGTAGATTGATAAACGCTATACCCACCCACTCGTCATGAATTCTTAGAAATAGAATAGGGATTAGGAGACCCTCAACTTCAGTGACATATCCAATACCACTTAGAGAGGTCAAGTTTGGAACAACAACAACAAAAGACCTAACAAAAGGGGCCCCGACACCTAAAGGTTGATGCTCCAACACAAAATAAGTCATAGGGTCACACTTGGACAGAGCAACAAAGAGAGAATCTTCGGAAGGGGAACCCCTACCATGGCTAGCACCAAGAACCATAGGTTCACTAACAACTCGATTATAGAAAATCAACGAGTTCACAATATTTCTTGCATGAACCATCGTGCAATCAACAATAACATGGTTCAAGACAACATCAAGGGTAATAAGAATATTCTCACCCAACACTACCAAATTTTTGGGAAGTAGAAAATCCCTCCTTAGAGAAAGCCCTAAATCCCCCAAACTAAGACTAGGAGTGGATTTTTCAGAGGACTCACACACTTGAGAAACCTTTGTTTGCACCTCCTGCCACAGATCTAGGAACAACTCCTCATCACTTTTGTATTCAAATATAACAAGCTATTGGAGGGCATTTCGTTGTGCCTCCAACCATAAATCCATGAGAGGGGCATCGATGTCATCCTCAAAAGAGTATTGAAACCAAGCAACTTCAATGTCCTTGATGCCAACAACCCCAACCTCATCTTCATCCCCACTCCAATTGTATTCTCTACCTCTCATGTGGTGAGATTCCAACAAACTATTGATGAGTTTTTCATTGCCCTCCTTGAAACAACTTTTCTCCCTCTTGTCCAACTTTGCACTTGTAGAGCCATCCTCATTTCCTTTTTCATCCCCTGAACTTCCTTCACCATCATATGTGCAAGAAGATACACCAAGTCACTATTTTTTCCTAGGGTTTTCACCTTCACCATCACTAGGGTTTGTCAATTTCTTTCTTTGATCCTTCAAGAAAACTCTCATATTTCTAATTTAGTGCCTTTGCTTCAATTAGGTTATTTAGAGAAAATTAAAGTTTTCCTTGAAAACCTATATCCCAATTATCTGAATTGAAGTCCTAGTTCAAAACCTATATCCCAATCATCTGAATTGAAGTCCTAGCCTTCAACTTCCATTGATTCTAGATCCGAATCAAAAGAGAACATGTCTTCATCACTCAAGGAGTCAAACTCCTTATATTTCTCAACATTACACTTTCTGTCAGTAGTATTGAAAACCATATTTAGAGAGTTTCATCATTTGAATCATTCTCCTCATCTTCAAAGGAACCACTGCTTTCTTTGGAATAAAGACTATTTTAAACCTTATCTCTTTTATTGCTATCATCTAATTATTTATAAGGACATTTATCTATGCAAAATGACTTATTCATCCACAAATGAAACATTTGAAGGGCAACTTACCTTTGTACTTGCCAATGCCTTTCTTCAATCTTCTTACAAAGTTAGCTTCAACTTCATCAAGATCATCATTTTGATCAACAACTTTATCTTCAATATTTTTATTGGCTTTGAATGCAACTTCCCTTTTTGGAACATCTTGATCAAACTCTCTCATTTCAAAGGTAGTAAGAGCACCAAACATTTCATCAACAAAGTATTGATCCAAGTCTTTAGATTCTTGAATAGCAAACACCTTATGACTATATGTTGTAGGGAGAGATCTCAAAACCTTCTTCACAATCTCACATTCTTTTACTTCTCCACCAAGACCAATGATGCCAGAGACAACTTCTTATACCCAGAGCATGTAACTAGCAATTTTTTCATCCTCTGTCATCTTTAGAGTCTCAAATCTACTTTTAAAGATTTGCATCTTAGCTTGCTTCACTTTTGTACCACCTTCACAGATGTTGCTAAGATTTTCCAAAACATCTTTCTAAGAAGAACTACAATTCATCACCTTTAAGAGCTTTGAATTAGATAATCCACATAAGAGAGCATTCTTAGCTTTGGCATTGCATTCCTATGATCTAATTTCAATAGGAGGAGTAGGAACAGTATAGCCATCTTTAACTAATTGTCAAACACTAAACCCTAGGGAGTTTAGGTGTCCTTCCATTCTTGGTTTCTAAAAAGCATAACTAGTCTCATGAAACCTAGGACCCTTGTATGAACCATCATGTGCCATCCCAAATCTTTACCTCAACTTGTTAGGCTTCTTTAAAGGAACTTGGCTCTGATACCAATTATTGAACACACCAGAGATTGAGAAGGGGGTGAATCAGTCTACACAAAAATTTGATCCCTTATGGAACTTGAAACTTTCACCACAATACAATCCTCTTATCACAACTAAAACCCTTAACTAGATATAGTAGTTTAAACCCTCAGTATGATAAAAAATCCTCAACAATGAACGATATAACAATTCTACTTCTAATGATATCAATAGCAAAGAAAGATAAATAAAAGAACACCAGATTTACGTGGAAAACCCAATGAAGGAAAAACCACGGTGAGAGTTAACTCACAATATAAAGGCTCACTACCAAAAAGGCTTGCAAAAAGGCTCACTGCCTCAAAGAAAGATATAAAGGACTTGCAAAACCGAAGTACCAACCAACTCCAGGAGCAAGATATAGAGGACATGATGAGATTCACTCTCTTAGAGAAGGATATAAAACATTTATAAGAGATTACAATATTTGTCAACAATTGACTCTAATGACTAAGGCATTAAAGCACAATTGATCTTTCCTTTCACACACTTTAGCACTAACTCTGTTGGATATTCAATGCAATTCACACACACACTTCTTCACAATTGTACATACTATTCCATCTTGTTGCATATGCAATGATCTTGTATAATTTATATCCATCGCAACTCTTCAAAAAATTTAATTAGGTTAGCCAAGAAGAAGATAATAAGTGAATTCAACAAGTCGGCTACCAAAAATATAACACGATCCTATCTCAAAGATGGAGAGGACCAAAACAATCTTATTACATCTTCTAATGTGATCCAAAACAATTCATATGTTGGCACACATCAACCTAAGTCAACATCAAGGAAACGTGTAGATGAAACTTTGAATTGGATAACCAATCAACACAAAATCATACTTCTAATTGAATTTTCTCAAGGTGGTTCTAACTAAGATAGGTCAGGACCTAAAAATAACTTAACACATCTTCAATTGCTAGCACAGACCCCCAAACACATGACACCAACGAAGGAACAAACCCTATTTTCCAGATCTATCTACAAATAGCCCAAAAAGCCAAATCAAGACACAATGCAACACAAAAGCGAACAATCAACATCATGCGGATCACATGGGGATGTTCCATGAACATCCAATAACAATTCTATACCATTCTTTCATATAGGCATGCCACTAGCAATCGCCACAAACCAAATAGGAACATAATACTCCATCTAAGAAGCACAAAACTCATAAAGTTAGAAGATATAACATTAATATATTAGCGTGTGGACCACTTCATCACATGAAATTGGAAATGAGACACAATAGAGACATTGTGAGCACACTCACCAAGCCGTAAGAGAAGAAACACTAATTCAGAAAAATGCAGAGCATTTCCTAGACCAGTTCAGACAACCAAAAGAATTTCCAACCTTCTATAATTCAAAAAAATCTTCGCGACAACACAAGTGACTTGAATAGATAGGAGTGTAATGTCCAGAGAGCACTAACATTGAATCCAAAACCATAATACCAAATCTTCAACAGTGAAGGAATGCAAATCATTCTCCTAGACAAACTTCAATTCAACTTCTTGAACTAAGAACACTTAAGTACCTTACGAGGCTAGATCTTTCTTTCAACAATGCATACTTCATTAAGAACATCGGGAGAGAGTAAAAGACATATTGTAGACCTTCATTAATATCTTTCCATTGTCAACAATACTTATTTAATGCTTCTAATCCTCATCTAAATATATCGTTATAAAAATAACTTCGTTGACAGCAATAGTGCACTATACAACTTTCCTTGGCATGTAACAAGGTATGACATCCAACCATGAACTTCAAAAACCCTAAGATAAGGCATGATAAGCATCCATGACCTTCAACTTGACTCTTCTTAGATAAGGCATGACATCCAACCATGAACTTCAACAAACATAAGATAAGGCATGATAACTAGTCATGAACTTCAAAAACTCTTCTTAGATATAAGGCACGACATCCAACCACATGAGCTTCAAAAACCTTTCCATACGTCAATGTTATCCCATACTGAAAGCTGCCAACAATGGCAACCAAAGCTAATTGCAACAAGGACATCAATACCAACTAATGCCAACAAACTCCCAATCATGACAACCAATTGCCAATAATGCCACACAAATCTCCTCAATTGTTGACATCAATGAAAACCAACAATCACTGTTGACATCAATGCCAACAACTACCAATGTACTTCTCTCCATTTTAATTTCCCCAATTATGCTCAATTGTATTGGAAAGTGATTTGAGCCTAAGGCAAGGATTATGACACTCTCCATTGTGAAAGGGAATGTATTCATATTTCCTTTGATGAGAAACTTGTCCAAATTTTTTGCTATATTGTTGAAACCTAACCTATTAGTCTAGGTGAAACATCCATTCTTCATTGGAACTTCAATAAAAAAGTTTTTCTCCATAAATGTATAGAAATATACTTGGAATTGTAGTCATCTCTACACACCCCCAAGCTTATCATGACTATGAAGGATAGCATTGAAGTTACCCTCAACTATACACAAATCTTTTGGGTTATGGTTTATAAAGGTCTCTATCTCCAACTAGGATTTTATTTTCTCTAGTGAGGATGTTGGACCATAAACATTGATTAAGCATAAATGCATCTTTTCCATTAGAATCCTTACCTTATATGCCATCCATGATCTGTTTCCAGCTAGAATTTCCAAAAACGTATTGTGGTTTCCATAGGACAACTAAACCCTAGAGGTACTTTTAGTTAAGCTACCATCTTTGAGTTCTAGAATCTTAGTTTCTTTATAAATGTATACCTTTTTGTCTGAGAGTTTTATCTCTTGTATCATGAAGATGTCTAATTTTGGCACCTCCATAAAGTGCCTAACTAAGTGCTTTCTTTTACGGGAATTTAAGCCCCTAATATTCCATGATATTATATCCATGGCTCTCTGTGAAGGGTTTTTCCCTTCGCAGATCTCAAAAACCTTGTGATCTTCAACTACCCTTTGGCATCTCCTTCTTAACTCAAATTTTCTATGCATGTCTTTCTTCCTTTCTTTTTACCTCCCCCACAATCGGGATATTTTTTCTTATTTACCTTTTGATTTATTCCCAATTGCTCTCCTCGAGATGGACTACCACCATTTTTGAAAAAGAATTCTTCTTGTTGTTGTAGGGGGTCAAAATTAGGTGTCCAATCCATTGTATAGAAGCCACAATCTTCTAACATTAACGATCTTTTACTTAATATATATCTTCCTTCAATTCTTTAGAGCTACATTCTATGAACAAAAATCCATTCGATAATGATTTAATACTTAACTCCTTCCCCCATCAATCTTCCCATCATTTACGTATATTCACCCACAAAATTTGACTATTGGCCTATTTCACAAAAAAGGCCTTTTCCTTTAGCCTTTCTCTTTCATTCTAAATTTCCTTTATTTGGATGACAATTTCCTTACTGTTAGGGTGGGCTCTCCTTTCATGATTCTCATTCGCTCTTCTCCATGAGCTGCTTCGACTACGGTTCTTCCAATTCATTCCTTTGTTAAATTTTCTATTAGGTGTCTACATTTTCCACTAAGGTTTGGATCTCCTTTCCTTGATATCTTTGACCAAGGGGAATGTGATTTTCCCCAATTGTGAAAGATGAAATGTATTTTGAGGTTTCCAATCCTTTCACACCTTTTGCTTCTTCTCTCATGCCTCCATCGACATCCTATGAGTAGAAATTGAAATTTCAGTTGTGAGCCATTTTTCCCTAGTATTTGTATATTTTTATTATAATACTTTTAATATTATAATTATTAGATTATGGGATTTTTTTTTTTGCATGATTTCATTTACACTATAGTAAATCGAAATTTAAAATGATAATTAGTCAATTATGATGCGTGACTGAATAATTTAATATTGTTAATAATGTTTATTTAAAGAGTAATATTATTAATTGAAGGTAGTAGATTCATTGTAAAGTTCTAGAACACAAAATAAACGAGAAGATATGCTATTTGTAGTAAAAATTTATGGAGAAATCAATATGTCGAAGAAGTGTCGCCCAAAACAACACAAGACAACATCATTATTTTGATACTTTCTTTTTGCAAGAAATGCCTCAAATTGGTGACCTTAATATTTTGCTAATAACAAAAAATACTATCTTGAACTTTGAAAGAAAACTTCTAAAATTTTTTACAAGAAAGGTTTACATGCATTTTTTTAAAAACTATCAAAAATCTAAAGTCTACCAATTGAATCTAATAAAACCTTTCTTTCAGTTGAATAATCAAATTTCTCGGTTTCTATGACTGCGCACTTAATTCTTTGTTCATCATTATAAGTCTCTTCTTTCACTTGAAGTATAAATACACATTTCTTGAAAAGTGCTTTTTGTATCATGTTTGTAAACTTGATATCATCTTACTCTTCATGCTTCAATATGTTTAATTTGTTTGTCATAATACCCATAATTTCTTCTCCTGCTTTTTCAAAAGCAATAACCCAATTTGAACCAATATGATCTTGCACTTTGCATTGAAGTAGATATCTATAATCATAATTAGGGATATATACTCTTATATCACATCTTTGATAATACCAATTACATTTCAATTATTGTTCACCTCCTTTTTGTATTTCTTACCTTCAATCTCCAAGGGGCAAGCAATGTAAAAAAAAATGTCAAGCTTTATGAAAGATAATATAGCTTTTACCAAATCCAATCACCTTTATTACATATACCAAATCCTTGAGCCTTAATTTGTGCCATAGTTTTCAACATTGGAACTTTTCTAACAAATGGGTTTTCCTTTGTAATGGAATGAGAAGTGAAATTATTTCCTTCTTTATCAAACTAGGATCTCAATTGTTCTGACTCAAGAAGATTCAAATTTATAAGCAGTTGGATTGTGGTAATTGTTCCAACAGATTTTTCACCATAATCACTAATTCATGCAACCTTTACAACAAGAATCAAAAAAGTCCCTACATCACACAGTTATCGAATTTGTTACAGAAATCACCCTACATTGTTAAGTCAATTATGTAAACTAACATGTCCTTAAGTTGAAGAGTTTATTTTTTAGTTTGTTTGGAATTCTTTATGAATATTGTATTAGATTGATTGATGGATAAAACAATACCAATGATATAAAACATGGAATTGTTTTCCATGTCTTTAAGTTCATTTATTGGTTTGAAATTGAAGTGGTGTGACGCCTACCACAAAACCCTAGAGAAAGTCACACATATAATAGAAGAAAACAAATTTTTTTCTTAAATGTGAAATTAAACAAGTAAAGTAAACTACACTAACACATACATTCTCTAAGGTACATGACAACACTACTTACAATCCCCATTACTAACAAAAGTTACTAAACATAATCTTGATTATTACTCATGAATTAAAGATCATACATCTATTAACATTAAAATACATCACATAAAATATAAAGTACAATAATGATCCATTCATACATTGCATCCATTCAATAGTACAATTACAACTCTCATTTCCAAATGAGATAGTTAATACAAAAGTGTTACAATTACAAATTACAAGGTATCCAACAGATACTAGTGAGAACATGATAGAATTAAAAATTCATTGGTACATGCGAGTTTTCCAATCATGAAGTACTCGTCATCACGAACAAGAATTGGGGACCCAATGGTGTAAGGTGCACGTTCCACCCAACCATGTGGTACCTGAAGGACCAACCCCTGTGCTAGGAGATAGTAAAAGAGCTTCCTAGGCAAAACCTACAACCTCTAGACATAGGCAAAACAATATTAAACTACACAAGTACAAAAATTACAAAATGGTTACAATGCTTCCAGATAACAATGATCAACTAATACAACAAATTGACTCATGGTTGTCATAGGAGGAGTGTCATCACAAAGTTGCATGGGTTACCTTGGTGAATATTCCTAGGCTCCACCCCCCATCTTGGGTTACTCTGGTGACCTCTTACGAAACCCGACCCCACATGCAATCCAATGTAGAATCAATTATCTTTCAGAGAAACAAGATATCGACCTTTCCATTCTAGGCCTTCTCATCTCATTCCAAGTCTTTACTAGCCCTTGAGATCATGAGCAAGGCATTAACAAAATTTTAGTGTTTAAACTACCCTTTTCCCCTAACATATTTATTTAATTTTCATTGATTAACTAACTCTACATGAGTTACCCTAACACCACTTTGTGTGTTGGCCCTCATGAAAAGACACTCCTCTATTAACAACCTAAGGGATCAATTCCACTAACATAGGGTAAACTAGGTGCACATTACCAATTACAAATACCAACTTAATAACAATGTACAACACAACATGTTCATAGAACTAGGTGACCATACTTGATAAAATACCATGTGCACTACCCAAGTTATTTCAAAGCTAACCAACATAAGTTGCAAGCCCCATCTTAAGGAAACATATCTAGAAGTCTTACATAAACAAATAACTCAATTTGCCCAACAATTAGAATGGGAGAAAACACAACTTTAAAAGAACAATTTCAGGCAACACATTCATCTACTTTAGGATTTCCTAAATCCAAATAATTCAATAATACTTCGTTTGCAAATACCCAAGGTAAATAAAATAACATTTGCAAAATTAAGGAATTTCAAAACTTATAGTTTAATTCCATTCACAATTAAATAAGGAACTAAACCAATTACTTTACTTCAAATTTTCTCAATTACAACTAATAAAAAGAATCATTTTTTTTTAAATAAAATTATTTTATTATAAAATCAACATTTGCATCTATTATAATAAAATAATCTTAAAATCATTATATTTAAATATAAATAAATATTAAACATATATATATAATTATAATTATATACTCAACGCATATACAATTATATATATATACATATTTAAATATATATACATATATTTATAAAATTATAAAAACATATAAATATATATATATATATATATATATATATATATATATATATATATATATATATTTATATAATATATCTTATATATATAATAAATATATATTATATATATATATATATAAAATAAAAAAAAACATTTTAAAAACCACGTAACCCCCAATGCAGGGGATGTAGGGTCCAACCCTACTCGGGGCGGCTGTGGTGGGCAGTGCAGCAGCCTGTGAAGGCAATGACACTGCCTCCACAGTGGCCTCCCGATGGGCGGCTGTGGGGGTAGCCCCCAACCAAAATAAAAATGATTTTTTTTTTAATTCAAAAAATAAATTAATTCCCCTTATTCAAATTTCCCATAACATTTTTTTTTTTTGAGAGAATTTTTAATATAATTTGTTTTTAACATAAAATTTCCCAGCATTACAAAATTTATAAAAATAAAATGTACATGTGTGTGTGTGTGTGTGTATATATATATATATATATATATATATACATAAAAATTTCCATTTTATAGTCAAATTGGACAAATTTTTCCTACATAAATAGCTACAGCAAAAAGAATTTTCAAGCACAAATTCTTAATTTCAATTTTTAAATTGTATTGGAAATTTTCAAATCCAAAAGGTTTTCTAATTTCTTTTGTTGTTTTCATTTTTAATTTCCTATTGTTTAAATTCTTTGTCCTACAAAAGATCTAAGGTCTTCTCCATTTATTCTACATAGATTTTCAAGAATTCTCAGCAAGATTTATAGACCTCTTCAAAATTAAAAATCAAATCATCTAACAAAAATAAAGCAATTAAAGGAACCTGTTTTTGAAGCTTGAAGAAAATGAGAACTGGAGTTGAGCTTCCCTGCAAAATCCAATTTTCCAAAAATCCTTCCAAAATCTTCACTTCCAAAATAAAAATATCTGAAATACAGAGAAAACCTTCCTCTCTTTTTAATAGCAAATTTTCCAAAAAATAAATATCTCCCATTAATTTTTCTTCAACTTTAGTCAAATTTTCAAAAAAATCCCCTCAACCACCATAATTATTTCCCCCTTATGCATTTTCAAGATATTTTTCTTTTTAAATAATTTAAAACAAAATTTTATTTCAAATAAATTTAAATCTTTTAATTCTATGCTCTTTAGAAATACAATTAAACTATTAGCTTAATAAATTTAATTGACTAATCTATTTACCCAACAAAATAAATTTAGTTAATTAATTAATTTACTTAATATAATAAATTTAACCACTAGAAATAAATTACTTTACCACATAAAATAAATTTAATTAATTAAATAAAATTAAAGCTTTTAACCATTTTAATCTAAAATACATAAATAATCATTTACAATCCACTTAAACATTAATTTTCACATATACTTCCCATCGATAATAAATTATCAAAACATCAAAGATGACATGACCCAACAACAAATCAGACACAAACTGACGACACACTATGACAGGGTTGTAGTTTGACAAGGGAACCTCGTTACTATCTCTCAATCAACAATACCGTTGGGATATGGACATGCTCAAACCTATGAAACCAGGTGGAGACGATGTCCTGTACCTGTAATCCTGTAATCAAAATGAATATTGTACATGGATAAAACATAATAGTCACATTGTGAAGAGAAATCACAGAATCACAGGGCGCTCGCATGCAAGTGATGTAATCCCGTCCCCTTCACAAATATAGTCACATGAAGATTGACCAAAATTAAAGCGTCATTAATCAATAGATGAGCATATGTCAATATTAACAACTATGCTAATCAAAATCATAACATGAAACATAACTTCCATATAGTGCATCATCTCATCACAGTATAACATCCACATCGCTCTAAAGCCAACAATCATAAAACAATAACAAATATATGAGTCTATCAGAATAAACACACTGTCTAACAACATAGAAAACTGGAGGGGTGCTACATTCTCCCCCCCAAGGATTAGGCTTACTCTTGGAAGCCTGCGAACAAATAGGGATAGAGCTCCCTCATCCTGGTCATATCCTCCCAAGTAGCCGAAGTATCATCTCTAGGATCCCACTAGACCCTAACTTGCTCTATATCTCGACCACTGAGAGCGAGTCTCATGTGTTGTGTGACGACCACGGGCTCCAAATCCAACTGTCCATCCTCTACCTATAGAGCATTCCAATCAAGGACGTGAGATATGTCTGGATGATAAGGTCTGAGAACTGAAACATGAAACGTGTGAATACACGAGAGAATGGGCGACAAATCAAGTCGATAAGTAACTGGACCAATCTTATCAAGAATCTCAAATGGCCCAACAAAGCGAGGTGAGAGTTTAGAGCCTTTTCCATAACGGATTGGACTCTTTCGTGGATGCACTCACAAAAAGACTTGGTCACCTACTACAAACTGACGATCTACCTGATGCGCATCAGCATACTTCTTCTACCTATCCTGTGTTGCAACCAAATGTTCCCTAATCTGAATCACCTACTGCTCCATATCCTAAAGCATATTTGGACCCAAAAGAACTCTGTCCTCTAACCGATCCCAATTCAAAGGAGTCCGACACAGACGTCCATACAATGTCTGGAAAGGAGGCATACCAATCAAACTCTGATAGTTGTTGTTATAAGAAAACTCCACTAAATGGAGATAGTCCTCCCATCGTGTCTGTTGGTCCATCACATACATGCACAACATATCCTCAAGGATTTGGTTGACCCTCTCAGTTTGTCCATCTGTCTTAGGATGATACGCTGAACTGAAGTTCAACTGTGTCCCCATAGCATGTTGTAATGATATCCAAAGAGCTTAGGTGAACACAGGATCCTTATCAGAAATGATCCGATGAGGAATACTGTGCAACCTCACAATATCTCCCATGAACACTCTAGCAACAGATAAAGCATTATAGGATGAACGAATAAGCGAGAAGTGTGCTACCTTCATCAACCTATCCACCGTCACCATAATAGCATCGTGCCGTCACGAAGAGTTGGGTAAACCAACAATGAAATCCAATGAGATTATATCCCATTTCCACTCTGGCACCAAATGTGGCTGCAAAAGCCTTGCCGGATGTTGGTGTTCAGTCTTCACTTGTTGAAACTCCAAACACCTTGACACAAAATCAACGTTCGATATCTTGTTTCATACCTGCCCAAAAATAAAGTTGTCGCAAATTGGCATGCATCTTCTTCACTCCTGGATGAGCTGAATAAGGTGCCCAATGTGCTTCTGTCAAAACCAAGGTATGAAGATCTCTAGATAAAGGAACATAAATGCATCCTATGTGCCTCAAAAAACCATATTAATCTAGAGAATAATCTGAGAATCTACCTTCCAGAACCCTGCTTGACTCTATCTCCGATCTCACCTTCTGGTACCAACTGTCTATAGGAAGTGCAGAAAGAATATGACTCCTCAAATCCACACCAAAAGTCAACTCAGACAACTCATGTCTTCACCTGCTGAGAGCATTGGCAACTATGTTCTCCTTCCCCTAGATGAACTTCACCTGGAAGTCATACTCACAAAGGAATTCCATCCATCGCCTTTGCCTAGCATTAAGATTAGGTTGCATGAAGATGAACTATAGACTCCGATGATCATTGTGCAACTCAAATCTATGCCCCAACAAGAAATTTATCCATCTCGTCAAGGCATGCACTACCGCTGCCAACTCAGATCGTGTGTAGGGTAATTCAATTCATGATCCTTGATTTTGCGTGATTCATATGCAATCACTCGACCATCCTACATCAAGACTACTCCTAATCCCTCCAAAGATGCATTAGTACAGACAACAAAATCTCCAGTAGGATAAGGTATCGCAAGAATCGGTGCACTAGTCAACTTCTCCTTTAGCGTCTAAAATGTTGACTCACATTGTTTTGACCAAACAAACTTCTTCCCTTTCCTCTAAAGAAAAGTGATAGGATGTCCTATCCTCGAGAAGCCCTCAACAAAATATCTATAGTACCCTGCTATACCCATGAAACTACGTATCACTGCCACATTAGTGGGCGTGGGCCAATTACTAATCGCTTGGATCTTCACAGGATCTACTGCAACACCCTCTCTTGTAACCACATGCCCAAGGTACTTGACGTTATTCTTAAAGAACTCACATTTGGACAAGTTAGCGTACAACTAATTATCTCTCAGACACTACAATACCTGCCTCAAATGCTCCTCATGTTCCTCTACTGTCCTAGAATAGATCAATATATCATCAAAGAATACCAATACAAATCTATCCAGATATGTGTAAAAGACTCCGTCCATTAAGCTCATGAACATAGATGGCACATTTGTCAACCCAAACAGTACCACAGTAAACTCGTAGTGACCGTAACATGTGCAAAACGTCATCATATGGATATCGGCATCAAATATGCGTAATTGATGATACCCTGACTTAAGATCAATCTTCAAAAAGACCATAGCACCCTTGATCTGATCAAACAAGTCATCAATCCTAGGTAAGGGATATCGGTTCCTGATTGTCACTTTGTTCAACTGACAGTAGTCGATGCACAAATGAAGAGAACCATCTTTCTTCTTCACAAAAATTACTGGTGCTACCTATTGATGGGTCTTTTTACACATTTCCTCAACATAGGTAATCTGTATGTGCACTACCTCTCTTGAAAGGAAATCTCCAACTGCAAGCTGTTGAAAATATCCCCAAGGTCTCTCGGGTGTCAAGTCTTGACAATGCTTGGAATATCTCAGTTGATTTATGTGATTTACTGGAATCACAAGGCGTACTTATAGATGAGTTACAAAGTATGGGAAGTTATGTTTTGAAATGGAGTTCCTAAGATGGGGGAAGTTGTTGTGCATTTTCTGTAGGTTCAAACAACAATCTAAAACTTCAATGTTTTCTTCGAGTTTAGCTTTACAACGTGCAATGAACCTTAACACAGGCTGTTTGCAAAAAAAGGGAAAAGAGCAGGGAAGAGGGAAGGTTCCTAAATCTGAAACTACGAATGAACAGTGATCATGGAGGCTGCTACAGTAGACAAGTTCCCTAAACTGGGTTTTGCTTGACCAAGAGAAACCTACAGTTCACAGAACTAGTGCAATCTTCTAAGGACTATAGATTTTCATATTACATACACACATCATGTACATGCAATCAAATTAAGTGTAGAAATAAAGGAAGGAGGCTCAGACTAGCTTTGCAAAGTGATTCATCATCAATGAGCCACAAAAAGCATGAGCTGGAAATTCATCAAATACTGAAACAACAAACACCATCTCCACTTCCATTCAAGAAACTAACACCTAAACTAATATGGAAGTTGAACCATGCATACATAAAGAGAAAACTCAAAAGGAACACCCATAAATCATGCAATGTTGCTTTCTATTGCTACTGAATGTCTTTACCTCAGTTCTCCAACCCCCTACAAATGAGGGGCAAGCCCCTATTTATAATTTTCCAAAGCCCAAATGAATGGCTAGGATTAAATTACATTGTGTGGCCCAAATTTTATTACATTAGGGTTTCACCTACCCCCCCATTATCTAGCAATTTTAAAATATATCTTTGTATTTTCCCTATTTTGTCATCTAGTGCTCAGGTGCTGTAGCAGTTTTGTCATTTAGCTGATTGCCCTTTTACTATAGCTACTCCCTTGGGAGTTCTTCACTGATGATAAGGCTTCCTTCTTGCTTCTTCAAAGCTGCATATTCTATGAATTTCAGAATAACTGGCTGGAACTTGTCCACCTCAATAATCTCAGACTGCAACACTTGATAACCCCACTCCTTTGAGTTGTTCAAGTTCTTTCTCTTCTATAGTTGGTCAATCTGTTCTTTGGATAGCAGTTGGGGCATAACCATGGAATTGGAACTTCATTTGGTCCATATCCTCCATTTCCATGAGGGGTCTTGCCTGATTTCTTTCCTTTGTCCTTCTCTACAGTTCTTCCTGAGGGTCCCGCGCCCGATTCCATATATCCTGCAAGCATGGACACAATGAGTATAACCATTTAAGAAAATTATCGTTAGCCCAAAATCTCGTGGACTAAACCAAAGTGGACATCATACGACTAATAAAGCTAAATCCTTTCCTCTTAGATGTCGTTAATCATTCTCTTAATGGATTTTGGACAATCTGGGCCCAGGAGGCCAGAACTCCCCAACATGAATGTCATTTTGAAAGGGGCAAATAGGCCAGGGTGATCCAGGTGGTTTCTCCCGTCTTTGAATTTTGATGATTCGAGGGGCTCATGTTGAAGAGGACCAAATTTGAGCATGTGGGTTGTCATTAGTTTTCAAATTTGAAATCATGTGGGTCACTTTAGGGCTCTCGGAGGTTTGGGTCCGGAAAGCTGCCTGTAGTTCGTTGTCTCCAACAGCCAAGGGGAGATAGAGTTCCGGGGTCGGAACTCTGACAGGGGTGAAGCTAGGAGTGGAACCCAGCGGGGCGTACTCGGGAAGGGAATCTGACCTTGAAAAGTGTTCGTAGTTTTAAACCGGGCGGAAAACTTGGACCCGAGCCCCAGGGCTCGGGAAGGCAAGACCCTTCTGCCGTCTGGGAACAGTGAACTCCCGAGGAAAAATTTGGCTTGGGAAACCCGAAGGGTTGGGCCCGGGGGCACCAATGGGAGGCGGAAGAAGATTTCGAGACAATGCCAAGTTTGTTGATAAAATCCAGAAGGACGTTTGGGGTCTGGGATTCAGAAAGACAGAGTGCCGGTGAGGATTTGCCGCTGGAAACAGTGAAGGGCGAAGGAAAATCTGGGATGGGAGCTCCGGCGGGGGCGGACCCGGAGATGGAGTGGGGGTGGAGTAGAAATGAAGTCCGAAGCGGACCGGAAGCAGACCTAGAGGCAGACCTGGAAGTGGACCCGGAGGCGGGGGCGGATTCGGAGATGGAGTCTGGAGCGGACCCGGAGGTGGACCCGAGAAGGGAATAAACCCAAAAATTGTTAAGTAATTTGATTAGCCGCAGGTTTGGTCCCGAGCCCCACAGCAGAGAGGGAATCCAGCGGGGGCAGACTTGGAACGGGGGAGCAACCTTGAAAAGTTGTTAAGCAACTTGAGGTGGCTGCAAGTCTGGACCCGAGCCTGTGGACGGGGATGGAAGTCCAATATGGGCGGAGCCGGGAGTGGACTCAGAGGTGGAGGGGGAAAACCTTAAAAATTTATACGCATCTTGACCGAACGCAATCCCGGTCTTGAGCTCGCTAGGCTCCAGAGCCACTGATAGAAGAAAACCGCCAAGGAAAGCCCGGAAGGCCACAGGACCTAGCCAAAGAGGAGTGGACAAAACATGGTCAGTTCAAGATGAGACTTGGGAGGTATACTAACCATCAGGGACACCAAAACTAGGGCACACAAAATGAGGCAGCCAAAAGAACAACTCGACAAGACGAAAGGAAAGAGGGTCCCCATTTTGAATAGGGTAATTGTGAAAAACATGCACAACACTCCCCAAGGTGAAACACTAGGGTGGATGAAACCCTTAGCTAACAACTCCTCTAGCTACAAACGAAGCTCCTTAAGCTCCTGTGTAGTCATGTGATATGGAGCTTGTGAAATAGGCTCAGAACCAGGTAACATATCAATCCTAAAATCAATGTCACGTTGAGGTGGAATCCATGGAATATCATCAAGAAAAACATCTACATACTCTTGAAGTATGGGGTGGCTATCAAGAGTAACCTTCTCCTCACTATCACCCAACTCCAAGTTATCTACTGTTATTGCAAATAACTGACATCCCTGATGTACACATCTCCTCAGCTGCATAGTCGAGATCATCCTCAAGGATATGGGTCTCTGAACTCCCACAATCTCTACCTCACTACCAGATGCATCAATGCATCAAATCAACTTGCGTTGACAATCTATAATGCCCTTGTGAGCCTCAAGCCAATCCATCCCCAATGGTATAATGCAGAGATCTAATGTAGTGTGAAAGGATCTAATATCCAATCTACAATTAGGTACTAGGGATTGAACTACAACTTTAGCATCGGAGGCCAATTCGACCTGCCACTTAATGTCTTGCTTTGCTTCCCTCAGTCTACATTGCGCCACGATAGACGATGAAATAAAAGAATTTGATGCTCCATAATCAAATAAAATGGTAACCCTGTTACCTTGTAACATACCATATGTCTCTACTACCATGCTTTGATGATCATCCTGGCGGTTATCAACTGCAACAAATACTCGATGCCCTCTGCTTGCATCACCAACTGTTGGCTCTGACGACGCTGGCCTCTGAGTGTACCCTGATGTGCCCCTATTGGGACACTGTCGCACTATGTGACCCTGTTGACCACATGCAAAACATCCAGTACCCCTGCCATAACCTCTACCTCTAGAAGGAACATTCGACTGCGGAATGCTACCCCTATAGGTAGATTGTGAGCTCTGTGCCAACTGCTCAAAAAAGTTGCATTTATTACGCCTCCAGTTCCTGTCACCACCTGACTGATATTTATCACCTTGTCTCTGCTGGAAATTCTTTCTTTTCCCCTATGAACTCTGATACTGCCCACTCTGAGTAGACACTTGTTGTGTCCTAGGTAGTCCAACTCCCTAAGTCTGGCCACTACGTGCACTTAGTCCTGTAGCTGAAGAACTGCCTATCTGCACTATATTGTGACCACCCAATGCCATTGCATGGTTCTCCTCCACCAATCTGGCCTTCACCACCGTTGCTCCATAGTATTCGGTTCGAAATCTTGCACACCACCACTGATCTAGGCTTTTAAGCCCCTAATGAAATGCTGAACCAACATGCCCTCATCATCACTGATGCCCGCAAACTGCTTGAGCTTGTAAAAATGATGCTCATAATGCTCTACAAACATAGCCATCTATCATAAGGCATGAAACTCATCTCCATGACACTGATGCCAATGGTTAGAAAGAAATCTGGCCCTGAACCTCTCTAGGAACAAATCCCAAGATACAGTACTAATATCTATATGGAGCTTCTGCTCCTCCATCCTCCACTAGGTAGATGCAAAATCCCTTAGGTGCATGATTGTACATCTAGCTTTGGTGTTGCTACCATAAGGGTGCATAGAAAAACACCGATTCATATCTATCAACCATGTCTCAGCGTCTGATCCACTACCCAAACCATCAAATGTAGGTGGACGAGCTCTAAGAAGGTCTCTCATATGAGTAGCCATGACTGCCTCTAATTGAGTTGGAACCTCTCTCTCACCCAGAACATCATGATCTCTATCTTGCCTTGGATCCAGATGAGCTAGAGTCTCCTCTAATAAATGACGCAACTGAGCATCCCCGATCCCTAGTGGATCCTGATTCTGATTATCGACCTTAGGTACGTTTTGAGAAGCCTATTGCTCCTCACAATCTAATTCATGGGGAACAATAGGAGGCGAATTCTGTTGGTTACCTCTGCAACTGCCTACATGACCACGACCTCTACCACAACCTCACTTAGGCGGCATGATCCTGCATAGATACATACCACATGACATAAGACAAGGTACTCAAACTTAAATCATATGCAACTAACAACTTAATGGGTTCCACATTAACACAAAGCACCCAGTGTTTAAACTTGGGCTCTGATACCATGTGTAAAGCCTACCAAAAAACCCTAGAGAAATTCACACACATAACGGAAGTGAACAATTTCTTTCTTCTTCTTAAAAGTGTAATTAAACAAGTAAATTAATCTACACTAGCACATACATTCTCTAAGGCACGTGACGACGCTACTTACAATCCCCATTACTAATAAAAGTTACTAAACATAACATAAGATTATTACTCATGAATTAAAGATCATACATCTATTAACATTAAAATACATCACATAAAATATAAAGTACAATAATGATCCATTCATAAATTGCATCCATTCAATATTACAATTACAACTCTCATTTCCAAATGAGATAGTTAATGCAAAAGTGTTACAATTACAAATTACAAAGATTCTCCTCGAATACAATTGAGGAGTGATACAATTACAAATTACAAGGTATCCAATAGATACTAGTGAGAACATGATAGAATTACAAATTCACTAGTACACACGAGTTTTCTAATCATGAAGTACTCGTCATCACGAACAAGAACTAGGGACCCAACGGTGTAAGGTGCACGTTCCACCGAACCATGTGGTACCCGAAGGACCAACCCCCGTGCTAGGAGATAGTAAAAGAGCTTCCTAGGAAAAACCTACAACCTCTAGACATGGGAAAAACAATATTAAACTACACAAGTACAAAACTTACAAAATGGTTACAATGCTTCCAGATAACAATGATCAATTACATAGTACAACAAACTCACTCACAATTGTCACAGGAGGAGTGTCATCATAAAGTTGCATGGGTTACCCTGGAAAATCTTCCTAGGCTTCGATCCCCACCTTGGGTTACCTTGGTGACCTCTTACGAAACCTAGGCCCACATGCAATCCAATGCGGAATCAATTATCTTTCAGAGAAACAAGATATCGATCTTGCCATTCCAGGCCTTCTCATCTCATCCCAAGTCTTTACTAGCCCTTGAGTCCATGAGCGAGGCATTAACAAAAGTTCAGTGTTTAAACTACCCTTTTCCCCTAACATATTTATTTAATTTTCACTGATTAAACTAACTCTACATGAGTTACCTTGACACCACTTTGTGTGTCGGCCCTCATGAAAAGCCGCTCCCCTATTAACAATCTAAGGGTTCAATTCCACTAACATAGGGTAAACCAGGTGCAGATAACCAATTACAAATACCAACTTAATAACAATGTACAACACAACTTGTTCATAGAACTAGGTGACCATACTTGATAAAATACCATGTGCACTACCCAAGTTATTTCAAAGCTAACCAACATAAGTTGCAATCCCCATCTCAAGGAAACATATCTTGAAGTCTTACATAAACAAATAACTCAATTTTCCCAACAACTAGAACGAGAGAAAACACAACTTTAAAAGAATAATTTCAGGCAACACATTCATCTGCTTTAGGATTTCCTAAATCCAAATAATTCAATAATACTTCGTTTGCAAATACCTAAGGTAAATAAAATAACATTTGCAAAATTAAGGAATTTTAAAACTAATAGTTTAATTCCGTTCACAATTAAATAAGGAACTAAACCAATTACCTTACTTCAAATTTTCTCAATTACAACTAATAAAAAAAATCTTTTTTTTTAAATAAAATCATTTTATTATAAAATCAACATTTGCATCTATTATAATAAAATAATCTTAAAATCATTATATTTAAATATAAATATATATTAAACATATATATATATAAAACATATATATATACTCAACGTATATACAATTATATATATACATATTTAAATATATATTTATAAAATCAATTTAAATTCTAAATCATTTAAATATAACCCAAATATTTTCCAATTAAATATGCAAATAAAATATACATATATATAATATATATTATATATTAAAAATAATATATAAAATATATATACATATATTTATAAAATTATAAAAACATATATATAAATATATATATATATAATATATATATTTATATAATAAAAAATATATATTTTAAAAACCACGCAACCCCCAACGTAGGGGACGCAGGGTCCAACCTTGCTGGGGGCAACTACCACACAGCCTCCCCCTGTGGGGGTGGTTGTGGTTGGTAGCGCAGCTACCTATGAAGGCAGTGGCACTGCCTCCACAACAACCTCCCCATGGGTGGCTGTGGGGGTAGCCACTAGCCAAAATAAAAATTTTTAATTCAAAAAATAAATTAATTCCCCTGATTCAAATTTCCCATAACATTTTTTTTTTGACAAAATTTTTAATATAATTTTTTTTAACAGAAAATTTCCTAGCATTCCAAAATTTATAAAAATAAAATGTCTGTATATATATATATATATATATAAATTTCCATTTTACTGTCAAATTGGACAAATTTTTCCTACAGAAATAGCTATAGCAAAAAGAATTTTCAAACACAAATTCTTAATTTCAATTTCTAAATTGTATTGGAAATTTCCAAATCCAAACACAAAGGTTTTCTAATTTCTTTTGTTGTTTTCATTTTTAATTTCCTATTATTTAAATTCTTTGCCCTACAAGAGATATAAGGTTTTCTCCATTTATTCTAAGAAATTTTCAAGAATTCTCAGCAAGATTTACAGACCTCTTCAACATTAAAAATCAAAGCTTCTAACAAAAATAAAGCAATTAAATGAACCTGTTTTTGAAGCTTGAAGAAAATGAGAACTGGAGTTGAGCTTCCCTGCAAAATCCAATTTTCCAGAAATCCTTCCAAAATCTTCACTTCCAAAATAAAAATATCTGAAATACAGAGAAAACCTTCCTCTCTTTTTAACAACAAATTTTCCAAAAAATAAATATCTCCCATTAATTTTTCCTCAACTTTAGTCAAATTTTCAAAAATATCCCTTCAACCACCATAATTATTTCCCCCTTATGCATTTTCAAGATATCTTTCTTTTTAAATAATTTAAAACAAAATTTCATTTCAAATAAATTTAAATCTTTTAATTCTACGCACTTTAGAAATACAATTAAACTATTAGCTTAATAAATTTAATTGACTAATCTATTTACCCAACAAAATAAATTTAGTTAATTAATTTATTTACTTAATATAATAAATTTAACCACTAGAAATAAATTACTTTACCACATAAAATAAATTTAATTAATTAAATAAAATTAAAGTTTTTAACCATTTTAATCTAAAATACATAAATAATCATTTACAATCCACTTAAACATTAATTTTCACATATACTTCCCACCGATAATACATTATCAAAACATCAAAGACGACATGACCCAACAACAAACCAAACACAAACTGATGACACACTATGACAAGGTTGTAGTTTGACAAGGGAACCCCGTTACTATCTCCCAATCAACAATATTGTTGGGATATGGACATGCTCAGACCTATGAAACCAAGTGGAGACGATGTCCTGTACCTGCAATCTTGAAATCAAAACGAATCTCTTACATGGATAAAACATAACAGTCACATAGTGAAGAGAAATCACAGAATCACAGGGCACTCGCATGCAAGTGATGTAATCCCGTCTCCTTCACAAATATAGTCACATCAAGACTGACCAAAATTAAAGCATCATTAATCAACAGATGCACATATGTCAATATTAATGGCTATGCTAATTAAAAGCATAACATGAAACATAACATCCATATAGTGCATTATCTCATCACAATATAACATCCACATCGCTCTAAAGCCAACGATCATAAAAAAATAACAAATATCTGAGTCTGTCAAAATAAACACACTGTCTAACAACATAGCAAACCAGAGGGGTGCTACAAGTGGAGCTTTCATATTAATGTGTCCTCCTCTAAACACAACTCATGGAATTACTGTCTAAGAAAAATTCCCAATCATTATGTAAATTGTTGATTTTTTTGTAGGTTTGAGAGTCACATTTGAGATTGTAAACACTTTCTTAGTTTCTATATGATAACATAACTATTTTGTAATGGTATTAAAACATGTTACTCATATTTCATCACCATCAGAGTCAAGAAGGTCAAAACTAAAAAAAATATTCGTTTCCATTTGCATTTTTGAAATGAAGAAATTATTGTTTTGTAGTCACTCTAGCATGCGTGCTGTCATAATAGTGGTTTACAATTCCTGAGAGGAACGAATTTTAGCTGAAATCACATATTTTTAGTAAATATAATGATTTAAGCCTTTAAAAGTTCTATTTTAAGGATTCCAATTGAAGAGGGTTTGATCAAATCACCTTAGATCAAACCCCCTTGGATAGAACCTCGCAAGTTTTAAACCATACCTATAAATACGTCTCTTTTACACCTATCAAAATGCTGATAAAAAAATCACTTTTGATTTAGATTTTGGGGGATCAAATGAATTCATTTAAAATTTATTTCAAATGATTATGGCATTCCTTAGAACAAGCTATCCAATGAATATAATTTTAATATGTTTTGGTTTTGTTATGTATTTGTTTTTTAAGTTTTATTAAACATAGGTTTTTCATCGAAAATGAATTTCTTTGTTCTTCACATGTGGAAAAATAGAAGATTATCAAAAAAAAAATTGAAAAATATGAGTGCACCAGATATTGAAGTCCTTGATCCAACAAAAAAATTAAATTAAATTTGACATATACAAAAAAATTCATGTTATACGGTGGTTATGTTGAATTGTAATTGTTTGACTTTGAAACTTGATTAAGGAAAAATATTCAATAAAAAACTATCTAACCAAGTGCAAGCACTAGATATCAAAGTTACATATCTAAATTTGAAAGAATTAGAATTTTATCCTTCATTGAAAAAAAGTTATGCTTATACGTGTGCATCACTTTTAAAAAATGTTATTTTAAAAAAAAAACTATTTTCGGAGATGGAAAAAGAAGTGCAATTTGATTCCAAAAATTTTGAAAAAAATATTTTAGAATCTACAGACAAAATTTGATGAGACTCTAGTTTGCACCATCTTCAAATTCCTCACAGTTTAGCCGCTATAGGTGCCCGAATGTGAAGATTTAGTTAAAAATAATAATTTCAGTGTCTAATTTGGCCAAAAATTGTAAACCATTATTATGGGATCACCCACATTTATTGTCCATTGTCTTTGGTAAGAATTCAATGTTATAATAGGAATGATTCTTGTAGGAGCTTCATTTTTTTAAACAAGTCAGTGACCATATGGATCATTTGGAGGATTCATGTCTATGCCATAATAATGTAGGAAAATAGTAATCGATATAACATAATTAAGATATATCTATTTTTTTAACATTGCATTTCTTTTTTGTAGTAAATAAATGAACAATTAAATATTTCACAATTCATGTTCTTCATAAGATTATTAAATGAATATTATTAAAAATCATTATAATAGAATCTATCTTAGTATTATAATAAAATATAAAATATGAGACTTTCACTTATAGTATATTAAAAAAAAACAATAATCATAATTTAAATTATAATAAATAAAATTGAAGAAAATAAACGTGCTTGTACAATTAATGCAACATGTAGTTTTCTATAGAAGTTTTCAGCACTATATGATATCTATAAAAATTTAAATTATAAGAGGAAAAATTATATATGCGGATGGAAATACAACTCAACTATTTTTTGAATGATTGAAACAACTAGATGAGTTGTTCATATAATTTTTTCAATTTTGTAAAAAGATATGTTCCTTCAATGTAGTCTTGTCAAAACAAAAAATGAAATAGTAACAATTTTTTTAGTGTTTATAAATTCATTTGAAAACATTAAAATATTTATGGAAATGAAAATAATATCATAGAAAATAATTGTCCATCTACTATTTGTCTTTTTGAGGCAATATGATTTTCTGAGTATATATTATAATTATTTATATAGAATATAATTCATTTTTATTAATATTATATTCTAACTATGAAATTTCGATTGTATTGTATAATAATAATCTAATATAAAAATTAATTTTAAATTGTAATTTATTATTATTTGCATTATACTTTATATTATAATTTAATAAAAAATTAATTAATTTAATTAAACGCAACTACAATATCATTAAATATTAGTGTTAGTACATTTTTTTTAATCTCACATGTACAATAGGAGAAAACAAATGGAAGTATTTGATCAATATTTTTTTTTTCAATTTATATATATGAATTTGGATTTATATAACAAACATCTTATGTACATTATACAAAAAGAGATATTGATTTTTTTTGCTATTATTTCAATTGACATATAGAATAGCGAATATATATAAAAGATATTTATAAAAAAAATATAACTATTTACATATATGAAAATAAATATAGATAAAAGATATCTTTTAAGTGATATTTGATAAATAATACACATAAGAAGTCTTTCTCAAAATAATATACATATATGAGTTATTGAACAATATGACAACACTTTACATGAATCTAGTATTAATACACTAGACATGGTTTAAAAATAGTAAAAATTCTTCAATAATTTGTTTGGAGGAACCTTGTCCATATTATTAGTCATAATATAATTCTTTCAGAAACTTATAAAAGCAAGAAACTTTTGTACATGTCTTATGAAATTTTTCTGCCATGTCTTGCATTTGTATGATCTCTTTTTCAACTATCATAGTACAAAGTGTTGCATCTTCAATTTCTTCAATAATCTTGTGAGAATGCTTTGAAATATATTTTATTAATTTTTCAATTAAGGTTTCTACAAATTCATTTGAGTCAACAGAATCTTCTGATGATACTGACCTGATTATTGAGTTATCAGACTCATTTGATTGAACACTCAAAGTTGCCATGATCTAAAAAAGAAAACACTATAATTAATATTCAAAAATTAACAAAAATTAATAAAATTTATTTCAACTCTATCAGATTGGTTTTTGAAATTTATAAAATAGTATTGCATCCAACACGTTGGATTACATTTTCTCTACCTCGAGAAGCAAATATGTTAACTCAATATATCAAACCAGTCAAAATCTAGACCATTTCAAAGAACACCCACATGTGATTGAGTATTTGTTTTCCCACCTACACAAAGTCTTAACTAAAACTACGTAGTCTGGAAATGAACAATTAATAATCTGTTCAAACTATGCCTTTTCACAATTTAAACAAATCTGAAATCCAGAAAATGTTTCAAAATGTCAACGAAGCCAGTGGCTTAATTTTAAACATCTGAAAAAACAAGGATTCATAATGTTTTGTTTTCCTACAATATATACAAGAGCAAATGCAACATTGACTGGACTATTTTACACGTATTGTGCTGATAAAGGTGACCATGAGATGGTGATAGCTATGAATTTGTTGTTGTCTCCTCTAGGCTTCTCCACAAACATGAATGATGGATGAAAAAGTAGATGGTATCTCTCTCTCTCTATATATATATGCATATATAGTTAAATTAATTCTCATATTTATCTAAACAAGTATTCACATTTGCTTTATTGATCAATGAAATCTCTTTTAGTTCCGTTCTACGGTTATGATTTTTATTCAGGTCGAGATTTAATCTTATGTTTTTTAATATACACACATTCACTAATCCTTATATGCCATTGTAGATACCTTCTCGGTGTAATAAAAAATTACGGCGAAAAACATCACTACAACATCAACAATGCAGTCACAAACATAGAATGGAAGAAATAAATCGTTACCAAAAGTAAAATTACAACCAACTTAATAAAAAAATACACAAAGCAGAAAATAGAACAATAAATATCAATCCTTGATAGAAAAACCCAACAAAGCATCGATGAGAGACCAAAGATAGAGCTTTATAGCCATCTAAAACCACCATTATATTGTGGAATATGATTGGAAATGTGCAGAAGCCACGTCCCCTCAGCCATAAAAAAACATTATCTCCATGTTTTTTTGAAAGAAACCATTCTAGACTGTAGCAATTAATAAGAACACCAATGGATTTGATAACAAATAACTTTCCTTGAAGTCCCTTATAACCACTACACCTTTCAGCCATGTTGCATAATAAATGCTTATATTTCAACCACTCGCAAATAGTTTTGCACGTCCCTAGGTAAAGCAACAAACTCTCTTCACTTAATTTGTTAACCATAGTTGATTTTAGGAATTAGGTGTTGTACACCTTGCATAATGTTATAATGTATTTATTTATTTATTATGTGTGTGGTGCACCTAGGAGACCTAGAAGTACATGCATCACATGGGTCTAGCATCCTTCGGGGGCACTTTATATTGATATGTAACATTGAGACATAAGTTATGAGTTGTAAAATGTATTTATTTAATATTGGGGAAAGTAATTTAAATAAAGTACCCAGTATTAAATGTGGGGACATGGTTTTGCAATCTCATGGTTTTAGTCACATGGTTTTATGTAATATCACTTGGTGGTTTTGTGGGAGCTTGTTTTTATAAAAGCAACCACATGGGTAGTTGTTTAAGGTTGGTTAGTTGGCAGGTTAGCTCTTGCTAGCATTTGTGAGGGTTGAAGCATGGCATGGGATGTGTGGTTACATGGTTGTTCACATGGAGTGCTTATAGAAGGCTTGGTGCTTCAATGGTGTTCATGAAGAGCTCTAAAGATGTATTGTAATATTTATTGTTGAATAATACATGAGTGATGGATGCTTTTGGAGGCTGGGTTTTTTTCTCTTGAGGGTTTTCCCAAGGTATATCTTGTGTCATCTTTTGATGGGTATGTTGTCTATTCTCTTGCATATGGATTTTGAGTACTTATTTGCATAGATTTCTATTTTGGGTTATGTGGAAATTTTCATTAGATGGGCGCAAGTTTCCTTTCATTTGGTATCAGAACCATGGTTGTGGTTGGATAACTCAAGTTTGAACAAATATTGTTTGAGTTTGAATCTATGGTTTTGCATGAGAGAATGAAAGATATGGCAATATATGAGGGTTTTACAGGTTTTTTTATTGTAGATCTAAGGGTTTTGGATTTGATGTTATGATAGGTTGTTTGCAAATTTGGGGTGTGAAAAATGTTGGGTTAAAAAGGTTTCTTGGTTGTACATTCAAATGAGGGTTTTGCGGGGGAAATGTTGCAAATAACCTCCTGAGACAAAATATACTTCATGGTTGGATTCGGGTTGGTCGAGAGACAAAAATTGATATAAAATTTGGCCTATTTTGGCCACTATGAAAAAATGAAAAAAAATTTCCCTCCTTGCCTCTCTCATATGACCGTCAGTGCGTCTAGAGAAAAATTATTAAAAAAAATCTCGTCAGTGTTAAAGAAAATATTTTCCTGCAAAAATATTAAATAAAGAAAAAATTGTATCGGCCCTGTGAAAATGTTATTTGAATTTTTTTTTGAAAAGAATATGCAATTGGGAGGGGGTCTGTAGACCCCCCCCCTCCATGCGTACCTTGCGTAGGTCTATCGAATGCAAGGGTTGGCATACGAGCTATGGCCCGACTATGCCCCTGTCGGTCGATAGTACCTACTGTCGGTGAGCCGGCCCCACCCCATATAGGGGGTTTAAATAAATAAAAACTACCTTAAAACATTTAATGCCACTTTAATTAAATTTAATTAACATCCACCTAAAGTTTTAAATGCTCGCCAATATTTTTAAATGTAAAAACATTTAACTCAACTTAATATTTCATTGGGTCACCACTAGAGGGCGTCGCCCGAGCCCCACTAGTTGGCCACTGCTGTTAGCGGGCCACCAGTGGCTCACTTGAGGGCCACCAGTTGCTTACGTATAAGCCAAATTGGGAAACTTATTTTTAAACGGGCATAAATTTTGTCTAGATGGTTGATTTTTCAACTTCTTGTAGTAGACGGAAAGCTCTCTTCAACTACATTGTGGTACAAGTTTGATTTGTTGGTTTTACTATTTTGACTTATTTTTGGATCCTAAAATCTATATGTTCTCGGTTACACTGTTTTGAGCATAACTTTTGCATACAAAATCAATTTTTTGATTTCGAATAGGCGTTGGAGAGAGCATTGGAGAGAATGTTCTATGTACTGTATAGTGGTGCTGATAGTTTCTCATTTTGATGAGTAGATAGAGTTGTGTACTTGTTTGAACACTTGTGGGTGCCTAAGATTCAGGGTGTGATTGTGTGAGCATTCGAACAAGTCAAGAGGCGAAACCTTGAGGGAGTACATGTTTTCATATGTTTTTCATGATGGTATAGTTGATTATTAGTTTGGTGCTTCCAGATATAGGTTTACATTTTTTTTTTAGAGTTAGAATTTGATGGTGACATGTACACAAGTTATCTTCAATTTTGAGGACATGGGTTGACATGATTTGAGACTTGGAGTCTTGTGTGGGTGATAGTTGAGTGCAGGTATAATGTTGATGTTGCTTATGGTGTCATGATTATGTAGGTACACTTTTGCATTGGAATGACATAATCAGGTTTGTGGTGTTTTGGTTTGGTGTTAGGAGGTTATTTCTTATCTCCTAGATGCTTGTTTGGTTCCTTGACTATGGTACTTGAGTGTGGAAATGTTTGACAAATAATATCTGAGGTTGATTTGGTGTTTGAGTCATTTGGTCTACAAGATTATTCTCTTTGATATCTCAGTTTACAGTTTATTGATGTGATGATGAGTTTGCATGTTTCGGTGATTGGATCTATGATTTATCCGGGTTGTGGATTAGCTACCCATTTACTTGCAATGGGATGACTCGGTTGTGGGCTATCTATATCCACTAGGTTTGATTCATTGTTGTTGTAGACTTTTTAGTTGGCCTTGTTTGTGGTCATTTGCACATTGGTATGTGTGCTTTGAGATGATTGGATGGAAGATGTTTATAGTACCTGGATAGTTGATTATGGGACTTGTAGTATGTGGTTTATCATGATGCCATGGATAGCTTGGTTAGAATTTTCATTGGGAGCTTTTGACAATGTTGAATTGGTGGTGTTGGATATATTCCTGATGGTTTGTTGGCAGTTGTAACTTCTTGGATTGGATATCTTGGTTTCACATGATGTTACCGACATTTAAGTTGTGTATGTAGACTTGGATGATCTTCATGGAGGAGATGGTTATCACGATGCCATGTGTAGCTCAGTATTACGGTTTAGTGGGAGTTGTTGGCAGTGATGTGGATTCACCATTTGATGATGGATGATCTTATGTAGTGTTCATTGGTGTCATGGATGGACTCTTCAATTTTGTCTCTATACAGTGAGGGTTCTTTGACATCTTGGGTTTTATAGACAAGAGGTGGTTATTTTCATGTTGTTTCTTAGTTTAGAGTGTTTTTCTATTATGTCATGGCATACTCTTGTTTGTACACATTAGAGTTTGGCATGGTACTTGTTCTCTTGAGACCAGGATGTATGCATTGTTGTATGTGATCTCCTAGGAGGAGATGGTTAGATCATATTATTTTGTTTATGTTCCTAATTCACGATTGGAGCTTTGACATTGATCTTGTTTGGTTCTCTTCATATTGAGTACATGATTATTTGCTTGATCAATTCATGATGATGCTATGTTGCATTTGGAGTTTGTCATGTTTGATTGGTTACAGGTGCTCATGGATACTTGGAGACTTAGGTGAGGCTAGAGTTCTCTTGTGGTTAGAGACATCTGTTGAGATGGTTACTCTTGATGAGATTTCAACAAGAAGTCTGAGGAGCCTAAACCTTGGTTGAATGTGAGTTCAACATAAACCTATGAGGAGAATATTCTTGGATGAATCATGATGACTTGGATATCTTGGAGGAGCATTCTCATTCCCCAGTCTTGGTCTTCTCAATGGTTTACTTGAGAGGAATTTCCCATTATTTCTTTCAGGTGTACTATGAGTTATGCTTTGTCTTCTCATGCATATGGATCTTGAGATATGGATATTTTGTTTTGGAGGGTTCATTTGAGGAGTGTTGGCATGTTTATCTCCTTATGCATTGTGCTTACATTCATTGATGTTGAGTTTAGGAAATGGTTTATGGGCTGATTTCCTTCTATGGGAATGGATATTGATTTTGATCTTCTTGGTTTGAGAGGCTTACATCCATGTTAGTTACATAATGTATATGTTATGTTTGATCTTGATGATTGAACGATTGGGTGTTATTATGGAATTTATTTTGGGCTATCATGGAGGAGATCATACTTGACACAGTTGGTATTTAGAGGTGTATGTAGAAGGTATTTCTAAATGTTTATGATCTGTAGTGTTTCTCTTTTGGTCATGGTTATCTTCCTGGATGTTTAGTTTCACATTACATTGGTTTTGAGGTTTGGTTGGAGCTATTGTGATCACTAGCTTGTGTTCATTTTTTTACACTTATGTTCTTGGGTGATGGCATGGATATTCCTTTATCTCTTTTCTTTGTTGGATGTGGAGAATGTGAGAGAGCTATGGAGACTTGTGGTGAGAGTTTTTTTATAGGTTATTGGTTTATTGGTTTAAGGTTTTTCATATCATTATGGATGTTCCTTGGTACTACATGATGTTGTTTACACTAGCCAAATCTACCAACAAATAAAGGAAGAACCGATATGCCAAGTAGCTAGAAGAAAATAACTTGAAGTAAGAGGGTGACCCAAGCTACTCCAAAAATCAACCACTAAGGCAATATGGACATGATGTCTTTTCCAGAGTCTCCACCAAAGATTTCAAAGCTCCTTAGAGAATGGGAATTGAAAGAAAAGATGATTAATGCACTCCTCATTATTACCACAAAGAATACACATAGAATGCCCCTGGAATAATCTCCTTTGAATATTATCCTAGGTAAGATATTTATTATGAACCAAAAGCTAAAGAAAGAAATTACATTTAATCCATCCACATCGGTTACAAATCCTCTTCCACCAAGGAGACTCAGCTTCTCCTCTTCTCTTTGAATCAAGAGTTTGATACCTAGGAAGAACTTTGTATATACACCATTTGAACCATTTCCCAAGCAAGAAAATTAGAATCATTTGAAGAGCAATAGGGTCTCTCAACGAAATTGGAAACCAAGGTTTCTCGATCTTCCTAAGAGCCTCCAACTAACTAACTCCTTTGCTCCCTCTACCTATAAATAAAGGTCCTTCCTAAAGGAACATAGTATTTGAAGCCAACAACCTTGGACCATCCAACAACTAAAAACTAATCACACACATTTTGAAGCTAGGGAAAGGATGAGAAAATAGGGGGATAGATATATTAGGAATCCTCCCAAAATAAAGCATCGTTGCCCTTATTAACTATCTAGAAGAGCCCCTTTTTGATAAGCTATGAATATTTTTTTATAGTATTCCAAATTCTCTCATGTTCCCTTAAAAGACATATTTATTTATTCCTTACATGCCTCATAATAAATTCTAATTTGATAACTTCATTTTTTAGTGCCCTTATCTCCTCTTATTATTTCCTAATCAAATCACAAGGTTTCTCTATCTCCATCAAACTTGTAGATTCAATAATCTGTACAAGGGGCATATCCTCTTCAATATATTATATAAAAAGATCCATAAGTTCTCCCTATTTTACAACAAATTCCAAGTTGCGACAAGTATCTTTATTAAGATTCTCCAACAAGAGAGTCCTTTTCTACACACATTTCTACTTCAAGGTTCTAGAGTTTTTGGCTACAAGTGTTCTTTTCTTTTTCTTTTTCTGTTTAGGGCTCTATGACACCTTTTGCTCTATAATCTCCACTTTGGAATCAAATTGACCTTTCTCCAATCTTATAACTTGTTTATTGGTCATAACTACTAAATTATTATGTACCTAAGATTACCTTAAATTCCATTTTGAATTTGGGGTGAAAGTTCAGAATTGTGCCCTGCTTTTAGAAAGGAAATGATCAATAAAAATACTATTTTTTAACTAGAGTGTCTAAAAGTGACAAATTTTAAATTTTAAAATGATATAAACCAATGAAATGTGGAACTCTTGGTCTAGTTTATGTTTATAATATATATTTTTAATTTTTTAGAAATTAGTTGGATATATTTTTTAATAAATTTAAGAGAATATTTTAATTATTGAAGAAAAAAAGTGAGGTCAATGGGACAAAAAATATAGCAAATTTAAACTTTTCTTTGATTTTTTCTTCTTAGATAACATATGAATCTAGCTCATGGAGAAAAAAATAATTAATATTTTTTTAGTTTTTCATACCCAAGGGGGCAACATGTAAGCATCCAAATTTTCATGGGTTAATATACACATTTGATGGTGAAAAATAGTAGTCTAGTTCATGACCCATGTGCCTTACTCATTTCTCTTGACATCCTTTTTTTCTTTATGAAAGTTTTCCTAGTAATTTCATACCCTCCTTCAAGTTCACCCTTTTTTCCCCTCTTCTTAGTTTGTTATCCCTTTTCACTATCTAAAATCCTATTGCCTACCTTAAGCTATAGGGGTACCCAAGAGACCTCAAAGTCACCCAAGAAACCCATGTTAAGTTGTAGGGTTTCCCAAGTGACCTACTCTAGTAACAGGGGTGACTCATACCCTAATATGAGTTACCTTGTTGTCATTTGGCATATTTTCATATTTGTGAGTAACTCACTTTTTCTAGTTTCCTTCCCAAAAATTCTTTTTAGTGTGGGGTGGATTGCTTTCTTTCTCACTTTATTTTGGATTTAAAGCTTATTTGTATTTCTTGTTCTCTAGTACCCTCTCTACCTTACCTATTTAAACCCCTCTATCTCTCATTCCAAAAAAAAAGGCATATAATTCAAGGAATCTTTTGGAAACTAGAAAGATGTTAGGCTTTGTTGTCAATAAGATAGAAGGATTATAAGGCCACCTCTACAATCTTTGTCAAAATATTTATATCCCTTCCTCTAAGAACTTGGATCACCTTAGAAGATTTCATACCTCTTTACAAATCCTAATCTTTAATGTTCTTATTTAGGCTCTAGCCTCACTCATAGGAAGTTAATTTACCTTCCTTCAAAATCAATTCCAAACAATATCTTCTCTTATCATCAAGAAGAGTACCCCAAGGTTGGAAGAGAAGAAGAAACTATAGATAAAAGTTAGACCACCTAAGGACAAAAAGATAATGGTTGTTGAAGAAGCTTCAAATTTCCTTCTAGGTTCTTCCATTTCAAGAAGCAATTTCCTTAATCAAATCTTTATTTATTAGCAACTAGATCACATAATTTTGCTTAAGAACTATAACACTTTGTTGTTGTTTCTTAGTTAATTTTCATTTTCTTAGATAGATTAGTTTTAGATTAATTTTCATACTTCTCTTGCAATTGGATTAGAAGTTACATTAAAAATTCCTCTCAATGATGAAAATAAAAAAAAAGCATGGAGTAATTGTATCCAAAAATGCTATAGAAGTTGTTATTTCCATGTAGATTAATTAACTTGCACTTCAATCTAGAACATAAAAAGGAAAATGTAAATAAAAGATATTTGCATTAATTTAGATTATCACATTTAATTAGATTTTTTCAAACATTAAAAGAACAAACAAAAAGGGAAGCCCTCAATACCATCATGAGGCATTCAAAAAATATTTAACAATCAAAGTAAACATCAAAACTTCAACAAAGCAAGTGAACATGCCAAATCACCATCCTTCAAGCTTCATGTCTCTCACTCAAATTTTCATGACAAATGTGTCTAAGGATTAAAGAAGATTGGATTGATTCATTTGAATGAAATTCAAGAGAACATCTCTATTGTTAGGTGCATTCAGGAAGAAAATGGGCAATGAGAGATTAGGGAGGAATCTCATGCAAGAGAGAATGCCTTCTAGACATAACTCATTAATTGGATCGACTCCTAATTCACAACAATAATGATCCAATTCAGGTTGCAATAAAACACCTAAATACACCTATCATTCTACATCCAACCTTATAGAGAAATACCATAGTCTTTCACTAGGAACTCTTTCCTCAAAAAGTGAGTGAAAGTGACACAACCCTCACTTCAAGCAATCATTCCATTCTCACTTGTCGAGATCCCCTTCCTTGCGAAGAGGGTAATCCATCAAATTTTTTGCCATTAGACTAGTTTTTTTCTATGAGTATAAATAGTTTAATCCACACCATTAGCAAGGGTGAATTGCATGTGGTTTTCTGAGTCCATATTATCTTTTTTTGTGGTGATTTGATTTAGAATATCATAGACATAAAACAAGATATTGATGTTGCTAGTGCAAATTTTGATATTTATCTTATGATCTTCACAAAGGAATTCAACCTATTTGGAGTCTCTATTGGCCAGTACTCATTTGAAAACCATTAATTTTGATAATTTGGTTAAAAAGTTGGTAGAGCATGAAAATTATTTTGGTAGAAAAATTGTTGGCATTGGTGAAAATACTTGTCTTGCTAAGCAAAAGGTAAACCTTCTAAATAAGATCTTTCCTTTTGGAGGTGGTCAAAATGATCAAGAGGTAAAGGCCAATGGGAGAATAAAGTAAAAGGAGGTACAAATGACAACAAACACTTTCAACATGACAACTAGAATGATAAACAACACTTGTATTACAAATGGTGTGGTCAAAAAGGAAGTTATGAAGCTCATAAATGCAAATATCATGGGATAAGATAGAAAAATCTTCCAAACAAAAAGATATAACCCACTATGATGAGAAAGTATTAGGAACAACCTAATTTGCATGTGGGAGTGATCTTAATGAATTTATGCTTTCTTTATCAATTTTTTCCTATTATACTTCAATTAATACATCATGGCATGATGCTTGGGTATTAAATACTAAAGCCACACAACATAGGACATTTCAATGTGATTTTTTTGAAAGGTTTCTTGAACTTCATATCTAGGGTACTATCTATTTGGAAAATAAAACAATTTTCAAGCTTGTTGGAAATGGAACCATTCGACCCAAGTTACCTAAAATTCTAAATTTTGTACTTCATTATGTATTGTATCTTCCTCAATTGTGATGTAACTTGTTATCGCCACTATTGATACAATAAAAAGGCCACTCCATTTTATTTGAAGATAGACAAGTGGTAGTCAAAAGAATTTGAATAATCAAGTCACATTTACCAATTGGAAAGATGACAATTTATTAAAACTTAATGGTAGTTTAGCTATTTCTAGGAGTTTTTCTTAGCTTACTAAAGAAGGTAAAGAAGGTAATATTTTTTCTAGTCTTTTATCGCATACAAGATTTGGGCATGTTAATTATATTAAAAAAAATGGATGCAATATAATGGTATTGTGGGTCTTCCCACTTTACCTAAGATAATTGAAAAATGTGAAGCTTCACTCTAGCAAAACAAAGATTCCTTCCATAGTTCAACTTGGTGAGTACAAAGAAAGTTACTATTAATTCACTTTGATTTATTGTGGGCCCTTCCTAGTAACTTGTATTGGAGGAAGTATTTTATGTTGTTACTTGATTATCATAGTTGAATGAATTGGATTTATTTCTTGCAAAAGAAATATGAAGCTTTTTAAACTTTAAATTTGCATTATGATTGAAAATGAAGCAAAATATCAAATTGGTACTCTTGGAACAAGCAATGGTAGAGATTTCACATTAATTTCTTTTTAGGATTACCTCCATTAAAATAGAATTAAGCGTCATCTTACTATTCCAAGTACTCCCCAACAAAATAGTGTCATTGAAAGAATGAACTATGAATTGTTATGAATATGGTTAGAGTGATATTTTATTTCAAAGGAAAATTCAATTGCATTTTTGCATAGAAGTAGAAAAACTACAATTTATCTATGCAATAGATCTCCTTCATTTGTTTTGCACTAGTCAACTCCATATGTAGTTTGGTTTGGTTGGCCATCCTCCATCTATTCTACATTTTAGGGTTTTCTACTGCACTTGTTATGCTTTGAGTCCCAAGGAGAAAAGACATGAGTTTGATCATTGAAGTCATAAATACATTTTTTCTAGGCTATTTTGATTCTTCAAAAGCATATAGTCTATATGATCAGAATATCCAAACGTTTCTTATTGCTTGCGATGTTATATTTTGTGAAACATCTTAAAATATTGTCAAGAAGAAATTTGCTCTAATGAAGAATTTCAAAGTTCTTTGGATGAACATGTGATTCAGGAAACTCCACAAAAACAACTAGACCACAATGGAGCTTTTGATCAAGAAATGAAAGCACAAGTAATTCAACTTGAATCTTCACAAAAGAGCAGAACAAGTCCAACATTTATGAGACCTAATGAAATTGGCAAGATAGAAACAAGAAATTCATACAAGTCAAGGTGATAGGCTCAACCCAATGAAGATGTTAACTTGGAGTCTACTAATGAAATCAATATAATATTAGACTCAAAACTAACTTCCTTTTAAGTAGCTGAAAAATATTTAAATTTGGAAGATGACTAAGCAAATTGAATATGCTTCTCCATTAAGTTGTAAAGCTATTGGTTGCATCTGGGTCTTTCAAAACAACTACAATGTAGATGGTTCACATGGCAAACATAAAGCAAGGCTTGTTGCAAAGGGATATGCTAAAAAAGGGGGTATATATTTACACCTATAGTGAAGTGGACTACCACTCATGCTTTGTTGGGTCTCTCAAAAGAAAATGGATGTGGAAAGTTCATCAAATGAATGTGAAAACTACATTTTTAAATGGTTATAACAAAGAAATGGTGTATGAGACAACCAGAAGGATGTATAGTCAATGATCAAGAACACCTAGTATGCAAGATTATAAAATCATTGTATGGATTAGAGCAAGCTCTACAAATTTGGTATGGAAAGCTTTCCGAACACTTCTTGCAGTTGAATTTCAAGCACTTTGAATTTGATTGATCTACCACAAAGGTAGATAACACAATTGTATATTTAGTTGTTGATGCGGATAATCCGTTTCTAACTATAAACAACATAAAGTATATTACAAACGTGAAAGATGAATTAAAGCAAGGGTTTGAAATGACTGACTTGGGATACCTTCATCACCATTCGGTTATTAAAGTGATTAAAAAACTCAGTATATCTTTATCACCCCAAAAAAAATGGGTGAAATTCTAAGCAATTTTGAAATGTTCGAGTGCAAACCACTTAGTGGCAGTTAGACTATTCTTCACCGCCTGTACATAAAAATATAAATCTTTATTTGTTAAATAATAAAGCTACACCATTCTATTTTTCTTGGCCTGCCACATTGAAGCATTTAAAAATGGTTTCTGTAAAACCCATCCGAGGTAGAATTTTCTATATTCTTCGTCACTGCTAATGTATGCGTATGCAGTCAAGAGAAAAAACTTTCCTAGATTTGAAAGGTGCATGGAAAGACAGATCAAGCACTCTACATATGGTTTTGTACATACGTTCAACATAAATTTCCATTTTAGAAATAGTTTTCGATCTGTTCAATGCAAATTCCTTTATATTCCTCTTATCTCCCTAATGCGTGTCTGCATTCAAAGGAAAAATGCATGTGTCTGCATTCAAGGGAACAAATTTTACTAGATTTTAAAGGACATGGAATGACAGGTCAAGCATTTTACATATGGTTTTTGTACATACGTTAAATGTAAATTCCTATTTTAGAAATGGTTTTCTACATCTGTTCAATGCTATTCCACCTAATGTGCGTCTGCGTTCAGAGGAAGTCAAAGTATGATGCTTCAATATTATAACCAAAACTCTCCTTTTAACATTGAACAATTCTGCCTAGCTGTCGCTTGGATACTCTAATCAGTCTTACAAGCTCAACGTATCAATACATCAAGCATGTGTTTACTTACATGTTGCAAAAATATATTTTTTAAAGATTCAGTACCATGTTGCACATGCGATTAACAATTGGATTGGTCCTATTGATGAACCAAAGATTGAACCTATCCTGATACAGGAGCTACAAATAGAAATAATTAATAGCGATTTCTGCATGTTAAGACTGAGACATAGAAATCTACAAAGAAAAAGGATTATTGAACTAGTACTTAGGATTTGTGCAACAGACTGAAATATAGCACTTTTACTTTCCATTAGACATTTTGATTCAGCAGGCATAGCATCTGAATATCATCAAGAAGTAAATAGATTTTAAACTTCATCCCATAAACAATTCAAAGCATCCTTGCACATCTATCTACATCAACATTGTGGGCTGAAGCACACACTGTGTTGTCTTTATGAAAACTAAAACGGAAGCTCTGAGATTTGCCATTATCAGTAACCTTAGTACCTTTTCCCTGTAAAATGGGTCAGGTGGCGTACTCTTCAGTATCTTTTTTCCAACAGAAACTTCAGCACCATCAATAATATTACCACAGGGTTTCACAGTTACCTAGAAAGTGGGCCAGGTGGAATACTCTTCTACACCTCCAGTTTCTGAACATTTAATTGTAGTGCAATGAAAATGGGAAGAATGTCCAATCGCTATCCAATTATTGCTATCAAAGAGATGTAGACTACTGAGAATATTAATACCAATTCATGATAATTATCAACCGCAGTATGATTTTCCAGCCGTAGTTAGTTCCCCATTCTTTATTCTCTTAGACTTGACATTTTACTGAACTTAATTGGCAGGTTCTCCTAAGTGGACTGTACTTCAAATTCAGTCAAATAAACTGGCAACCCAAGGAGAAGGGGGGAAAATACCATATTTATCGCTGGCAGGACATCATGTAAGAAGATCTATAAATAGGCAATCTCTGCAACTGTAAATAGTTCATAACCCTTCATTTTCATGCAGAGTGAAACTAATTTAGATTATTTGCTTAGTCTAGTAAACATGTTCAAACAGCTCTTACATATTATGAACACCATTTTTCTGTTCAAAAGGGAGATAGAAATCTGATAGATATTAGAAGCGTCAATAAATTCTCCAATATCCACATCTATATAGTATATACAACCATAGTTGATAGTATCATGTAAAGAAAAACCAGCATTCTCGGTATTACATTAATGGTTACTATATAATTACAGAGTATATGGTCACAAAAGGTCTTGTTTAACATAATAGCCGTACAATGGAACAAGATCAACACATTTTTATAGTGAATATTTGATTTCATGAGATGAAACTCCATGAAAATTGACTGACAGAATCAGAAGGATCTTGAACTATAACAATAATTGCTCAAAAGCATATGCTGCAGTAATTATACCCCACATGTTTCATGCCAGAAGCGCAAACCTATAAATACTGCACATTGACTACAAAATAGGTTTGATTGCATCAAGACTGTCACACTTCGTAGTAAAGCCAAAACAAAGATATGTGGATTCCAAATATGATTATAACCACAGAATCTGTTCGTCCTAGAGCCGTAAATAGTAATTAGAAACTAAGTTTTTGAATATCTTTAAACAGTGTTTAGTGTCCATAATTTATTTGATTACAAAAATTGCTGGCTTCATACATTCCGGTGCTGTTTCGCATTATATATACTACATTTCCATTTGATCTATATTAATTCTGAATTGCGCATGTTTTTCACCACCCTCTTTACCATATATTTGGACAGTGAAATGGCATCGATCAACCAAGTTAAAAACCAAAAGTTCTCTATCCTTAAGAGAGTGATCAGAAACAAATTTGTCCCATCCTGTCACCAAATTCATCTCAGAATCTCGGCTTACAGTCCATATCTGTCCACTTGGCCCTTCTAAGATAAGGTTTTCCCTAATTTGATCTTTAAATTGTGCTGCAAACTCGGGTGGAATTCTCTGAAACAAATAAATCAGAATTCTTAGTAACGAATTACAAGAAATAATTCTATCATTTTCAAAGAGTTTAGTCTTCCATATAAAACTCAAATAATAGCCTCAGGTCAATTTTAAAACAATCCCTGCTAAATCAAATTCAATGATTACATGTAATCTTCCCCACTCACATCCGTAGATGCATCTGCCAGAAATGTGAGTGCTCCCATTATCAGTGGTTTCGAAAAAGGGAATGAAGAGGAAACTAGGGAAATAGGGCATCTGTGGTGTAGGTAGAAACAATAAATATTTCTGCACTCAAAGAATGTGCAACACAACTATTATTTATATTGAATGAATGCCAAGGGATCCTTACTGCCAAGTTGCCAACAAAGTTGTTATTGCAAGTAAGGCACAACAAAAGATATTGATTTTATTCCCATAAATGTAGAAAGAAAATATAGGTTGTAGGACAAGAAAGGAACTCCCTTTATTGTAATGCAGGGAACCACAGATTGCCACGCCTTTGCTCAAATTTTTCTTTGCGTAACTGTAAGCTAATAATGCAACTGTGTGAATAGGAAATCAAAATTTCAAAAACATGCCTTATGGTGTTTCTTTTGGAGCCAAAACATCTGTCATACCCATTAACTATAGAGAAATTATATGCCAGCGACAGCAAATTTTGTGCATTTTTCTGATCTATGAGGGAGAAAGCAAGCAGCAAACTGGGTTGTCTTGTTCGAACAGATTGCAACTGACAACAAATTTACATTTTCAAAATTCAAAAAATTGTCAGATGTCTAGAGACAAGTTGGGATGTATATACTAGTATGTTTATAGTATCTTACACAATATATGTTCTCCTGTCAATATTCGACAAATTGACAAGTGGACCTTTAGACCTTAGTGTTATAAACATCTCTAGAATGTTTTCACTGTTCCCTTTTTGTTAGTTCTGAACCTTGACCTTGGCCTGAGGCCTTTTATTAGTGCACAGTTGAATATCTTGACCTTAATTTGCAACTGTACTGGAAGGCAACCCAATGTGAACCTTTTGAACGCAGCTCCCAGATACTGCTGGATCTGGCCCAGATCCTCTGCAATCCAGAATTTTATCACATGCTGAATTGGTCTGATCCAATCCAAACATTTTTATTAGTCTTTCTTTTGACTAAATTTAAATTTCAATTCTCTACAGTACCACGTTGAACCTGACTTGGTCTGTTCAGCCCACAATTATTATTTTAAATACATACACTTTGTTTTTCTGAACCAAACTTTCCCATTTTTGAGGGAGTTCTAGATCTTCGGATTATTTTCCCCCTCCCATTTGAATCTGGATTTCCAATCTTGGTAACTATGTTTTGATAGTTTGAATATAGGCCAACCTGGTTAGGTTTCTCAGTTCTAGGAAATGAATTAGTATTACTTTTACTCAAAATTATACTAAAATGTTATAAATTTTGGCAAAAATGTTCTCTTTTGCTCAGTTTTGGAATTTTATGATTTCTGAGCTGGTAAGCACTTGAATTTCTTCAGGCTCTTCTGCTGTAATGATACTGCAGAACAACACGTTAATTAATAATAATATTTTTTTGAATATGGGTCACCTACATGTCATGTCCCTTTTTTCAGATTAAAATAATTAATAATATTATTTAAGTTGCACCCGATAATTGCTAATTCTTAAGGCAACTTATAATATTATTACAATTAAAGTAAAAGGTTTTTCTAAACACTAGTACTAAAATAATTAATAAACATATTTTTTATCTTTAAATAAAATTAAAAAGTAATTTTTAAATAGTTGGAAGGGAATTTAAGACCCAAGGGCCTGATCCGAAAAGGTATTTCAAGGCTAGGGAATCATTCAAGTTATCCTTTTGCACCCAATTTTCAGATTTGAGCAATTTGTTCAATCTAGGGCATCAAAGGATGAAAATCCTTGGTTTGTTTGGGGTTTGAGAGGACAAAAACCCTCTTGGATTCCACATTTAGGATCAACGACAAAAACCCTTGTTTCCCATTTTAGATGTTCCATTTGAGGATCATGCTTGTGCTGATTTTTTGAAGAGTTGAAGACACTTTCCAGCTTCCTACAATGTCATTACAGTGATTTGATGAAGATTTTGGCGTTTTGAGGATTGTATATTGCTGCTACAGTGTTTTATCACCAGATCCAACATCTTTTGGGTCACCCAACATCATTTTGGGAAGCCACTACATTGAAGAGTCAAGTCTGAAATTGTAATACAGGGTTTGAAAACTGAGTTTATTTCTTTGGAGGTTGTTTTACCTCCTTTCCAGCCACTGTACCCCTTGCAAGGACAGCCATACAGTGCTATCCCCTTGTGGAGGACTTAGTGATCATTTTGGAAAGTGAAATCCTTCAAAATTCAAATCAAATCTATGGAATGTTGGAGAATTGATTACAGCTGATTCTTAGTCATTTTCTAGCCATCTGTAATGCCCCCTTTTGGGATATTCCTAAGTTTAGGCCTGCAAAACAACAAGAATCACTAAAAACTGATAGTAGCAATAACAAGTGTCAACATTATGGTTGTATTCAGATTAATACATAAAATATCATAATATTGAGAACAATACACCATAGCTAAAACATTATAATAGTTAGATCTATAGTTCATCTCATTATCAATATTTGAATTCAAAGGCATCTTAACATCATTAATGATTAGTCAAGGCATATTTAAATAGCCAATCATATTAGGAATTCTCTGGAAATATTTACAAACTGCAATCTCAAGGATGGTTGTCCTTGTATTGCGAGAGCTCCTTGTCCACCCATCTTGGGGTGGCATACTTGAGAAGACCCTCAAGCCCAGGAGCACTCATACGCCTCCCAACCCCACAAGCACATGCATCTCGAGAGTGGCCTACTTGATAGGTCCCCTCAAGCCTAGGAGCACTCATCCACCTCCTGGGCCACAAACATGGCAAGAACTTAGGTCCACACCATCCCTTAGTCCACCTTGGAGGCACTCCATCCTCCTTGATCAAGCCCAGGAGCACTCATTTGCCTCCCAGCCCATGAGTGTTGCATCTCAGAAGTGGCGTGCTTGATAAAATGCATGAAGACTACCTCCCTCAACAAGCCCAAGAGCACTCATACACCTCTCATCCCCACGAGCGCTACATCTCAGAGGTGGCATACTTGATGAAGGGAAAGCCGGTACTTCCCATCTTGTGAACTCAAAAGGTTCATCGACCTCCCTATTTGTAAGCATTTCTATAAATTCAAAATAGATTATATTAAATGTTAATCAAATATCATTTCATCATGCAATTATAATACATATATATACATAGTTATTCCTAACTTATATTTTAAAACTTACTTCCCAAAAATATTCTTGCTAAAAAGAATATTTATTTCCAATCGATCTCTTATATTCCAAATTTCTTATTTTCCTTTTTTCCAACCCACTTGATTGATGTCTTTCACAAAAAATGATTCTACCTCCCTATATATCCATCATGGTGGGTGAATAGTCACACCCTTTGTAATCATTGTACCCTTTACAAAGGATGCACCCCTCCTTAATTCAAGTGCTGCTTTTGCTTTGACTTCCTTGATCACTGCCTTTTAATTAAAGTCTTCATTATGTTAGCGCTAACTTATATTAATAGGGAATCATTGCATTTTAATATTCCCCTTAGTTACTTTCATCGACCCCTTTTGAAGTCTCCTTTGGCAGCGACTATTTTTATATTCCTGTGCAGGCTGCAATCAAGGGGCATGATACCATCAATCCCTGCTCAGTAACCGCCATACCATTCCAATATCATGCCGTACCATTTCTAGGTTTATTTGTTGCTATTTAGAATTTTGATGTTTTCAAAGGTTCATAATCAGATTTGTTGAGAATTAGTGATCAGACTTGAAGAGGAATGGTGTTAGAGATTGCTATATTCATTTTGATCTGGTTCTAATGCACTTGAGTACCTATCATTCATTTCCAGTAAAGTCTTGTAATCAGATTTAATACAGCAGTTAGTGTTAATGTTCTAATGTTTATTCCAGCTCAGATCTAACATGTGTTTTTATGTCTTTTGAAAGTTGCTCATCCTTCCATAATTTCGTTGGAGTTTGAGTTAATTTCTTAGAAGTGGTAGAACACTGTTCTTAATCACTTGATTACTTAGAAATCAAAAAATTCATTTGAAAAATTAGGATATTTGGGAAATTCTTAAAAGGGGACATCATTGTGGTACCAAAGCCTTGATCTTGCCACCTTGCAGTGTCGAAAACTAACATTTAAGTTCAGATCTACAATGGACACATGAGTGAAAAGGGAACTTAGGAGAGAGAACATGCATTGGCAACCTAAATTTTTACCAAAGGAAGAAGAAATAGATCCGATACAAAAAAAAAATGCTGAAAATATAGGACCAAGAAAGGTTACCATTTGAAACCCTCAAAATCCTTGACCATTATCAAGGAATATCTAATGAAGTCAAATCTGAAATTTCCTTTGATGATTACTTGAATTTACTCGAAGTAAGATATTGTAATGTCCCCTTTTTGGATGTACTTAGAGTTTGCAGCCTGCTGAGGTTTGCAGATATTAGCCTGAATATATAATCTTTTCTAAATGGTTTGATCTTTTAATAGATAGAGATATTGCTTAAAGAAAAACAAATAGATTAAGTTAGATGAATAATTACTAATGTGGATTAATAATTGCTGCAAGCATCATTATTGCAATATTTATATATAATTCCTACTTACTTTTAATCTCCCTTATTATAAATTAGTAACTATGCATATATGTATATGATTATCAAATATATATATATATTGAATGCATATGTATTCTTTTGACTAAAAGAGGGGTAAAAATTTATTCAAACCAAAAGGAACAATACAAAGCAAGGGCATTACACTGCCCTATCAATCTCCAATAGTTGGTCCAACTTTTGAATGCATATGTATTCAAAATGCATACTCATCTCTGATTATATCATCTGCTGCTGCTTATCTGAATGCAGCCTTATTCTCATTAACTCCATTTTAATGTTCCTTCTATATCTCCTTCAAATCTGCATATACCTCTTTAGATCTGCATATATCTTTTTTAGATTTGCATATTTGTCTTTAGATCTCCATATTATATTTCTGCTGCTCTATCCCATTTATCTTCAATACCCCACCCCTTATATGTCCTCACCTCTTTGAAAAGAGATGTCCCTTTTAAATGGATATATCTTTTTGTTAAGGATGGATTGCTTCCTTAAAACTCATCACCGCTCATCCCACATTAATATAATGTCTGAAGTCTTAATTATTACCTACATAAAGTAATCGCTGCTTTGGTAAATGATCGCTGCCTTGCATCCCTTCACATTCTACGATTCCATAGGAATATATAGTTGCTGCCTTCAATATATTAATTTTAAGTTATAGTCAGCTTTTAGACTCATTAGTTATTTCCAATCACTGACTTCTCATAACTACTGTTGTTTATATTCATGTATTATATGTTTATTTTTATATTAGTTAGTTAGTTTTATATATATATATAAATATATTATGATCATAATAATATTTAAGTTGTTAATATTTATATTTATATTTTTTATATTTATATTGTTATTTATTTTATTTGCATTTCAACGCTTTATACTTTAGTGTTGCAATTTTGGGGGCATGATAGATATCCAAATAAAAAGAGGCCTATATAACTACATAAGGACGTCAAGAAAGGAAGAAGAAAATTCAAAGGTTCTTAAAGAAATCAAGAAGCAAGAAGAACAACCAAATTCAGATTCACAAGACATCATTGAGCAAAAACAGAGGGACCCAACATATAGGTTGAAGGTAAAAATCCTTTGGTAATAGAAGATGCTTTATTGACTTCTAACGCTTGTATATGTTAGGAAAATATTGACGAAGTCAATAAGGAAAAGACATCACTTGTTGAATGCAAACAGCCCAAGATGGAGGAAGATGCACCAATTTATGCACTATCCTCGAAATTTCTAAAGGGTGAGCCATTGGTTGATCTTTAGAGTAGCATTGTGGATGGACATACATTTGAAGAAAATATTTTGAATCACAAGGATATAAGTGTTGATAATATCTCTCTGATTCTTATTTTGGCAAAGGAGGACTCGTTGTTGGTAGTCTATGGTATGAAAATGATGATCATATTTTAGATTCGTTGCTTCCTCCTATGTCACTGCAAAATTCTTGTCATGGTGGGAAGCATTCTAAAAGAGTAATAGAGTAAGGGATACAACTTGCAGTTTAGATCATGTAGACTCTTTGATTCGAGTTCAAGATTGTTTTTGCTTATGGGATCTAGGTGATCTTTTGAGGATCAAAGTGGGTAGAATGTAATATCCCTTTCTAGAACATTTCTTATTTTTGCCTTTAAACAATAATTCTAGTTAAATTCTAACTCGAAATGATAGTTGCATTATATTAATAAACATGACTTTATTTAAAATTATGAATTTTATTATAATATTCAGATTTCTAACTTATGATATAATTCTGAAAATAGAATTTATCTTGATTTTCTGCTATAATTCTCCTTCCAATTTGCAGCTATCCTCCTTGAATGATTGTCTCTAATATCTAGTCAAGTTATGGGTTTTCGTCCCTAATAGCTATAATTCTGAAAATAGAATTTATCTTGATTTTCTGCTATAATTCTCCTTCCAATTTGCAGCTATCCTCCTTGAATGATTGTCCCTAATATCTAGTCAAGTTATGGGTTTTCGTCCAAAAACTTGATAGGAGAAGTAAGGGTTTTCATCCTTAAATCTCTTAATTTTCCTTGAAGGGGTTTCGTCCTCTTTGGCTGTAATATTCACTTGCAATAAGTCATAATATTCCTGTTCAATGGATTGATGTCTTCTTCTCATGAAATGATCTCCCATATATATCTTATTTTTGAAGGAGTCAACCTTTCTCACACAACTGCTGCCCTTTGGTAAATTATAATTCAATTTTAATTTGACTATGTTTATCTTAAATTGCTAGTATGACACTAGCACCACACTTATTAGCATTATCTCATCGATAATATTGGCACCACTTTTCATTGACTTCTTGGTGTCTCACATGCTGCAATCTGGATTTGAATTTCGGCGGGGGCATGACAGTCCACCCCTCCCAAGATTATTTGACCTCAAGCAATCACAAGCTAGGATGCTCTTGGAGTTACCAAGATACCAAATCAACCTTGTAGATTTGTAATCTCTAGTCATTGATCCTCCTTGTGATGTAATTAGCTTCTGCTTCGACCCTCTAATAATTAGGATTTGAAAACTTTGTGACGCTTCTCTCATTGTCTTGCTTATGTCTGACTTTGTACTGCAATGATGTCTTTGGAGAGTTGGTATTAGTACACTTGTCTCAACCAAACTGTACATATAGTCCTTTAAGGTTGTAAGGTTGATACCATCCCCTAAGGTATGAGGACAATTTAATTTCCTTATTTTTGCTTTAAATAAATATCCCACTCACAATAAGGTTTGCATAATTAATTACAAATATTAATTTATGCTTAACTATAATTTTTATATATATTTCAGATTTAAAATCTAATAATATAATTTTTCATTTAAAAACTAATAATATAATTCTGAAAAATACAAACTTATTTTAAATAACTGCTGTAATCTTCTTGCAATTCGCAGCTATTTTATTTCTACAAATGTCTTGAAATATTCTTACTAAAGTTAGGGCTTTTCGTCCACTAACTTGATGAAAAAATTAAGGGTTTTCATCCTTGAATTTCTAGTCTATGAGGGGTTTCATCCTCAAGATTGTTGAATCATTGATTCATATTCCATGAAGGAAAAATAAATAATTATCTCTGCTCTTAAAATTCCCCTGATTTGTCTTGATAAATCTTCTTAGATACCTCTTTTCTTCAAGGGTCATAACCCCTTGGGATGCCCTTTGGTTTTTAGTTAATCATTATTTATTCTTTGTTTGAAATAAATCACTGGTGTTAAGAGTAAGGGTGCCACATTATAAGAGGGCTGGTTGTTTGAAGGAAATCACCATTTATTTGAAGTAAATCACCATTTTTAGAGGGTCGGTTGTTTGAAGGAAATCACCATTTATTTGAAGTAAATCACCATATTTAGAGGGTCAGCTGCTTTGGGGGGGTTGGCTGTCCTATTATATGGTTTGCCTGTTGCCGCCTATTAATATGACCTGCAGAAATTGATGGAAACAATATGTTAAATTTGGAATATCTTAGGCAAGAGCATTATAGTCTGCCCTTCCCATGATTTCTTGTCGTCAAGCAATAGGAGGTTAAAATGCTCAAGAAACTCTGCATCTTCCAAGAGATCTTTTTCTATTGTACTCAATTTCTCTTCATCCACTTGACTAAAGTTACCGGAATCCGAAATCAATCTTGGAAGTACTATAAATATTTTTAATGATGTAGTGTATTTCATAAACTTTCTATTTGTTGCTAAATCTTGCTAAACAACTTTGTCTTTCTTGTCTTCAAATAGTTTTGCTTGATGATTAATTTTGTCTTACAAAACTTGTTGAATCATATCTAATTCTATTGATTGTTCTCTCCTTGCAACCGCTTGTGTTCCTGAGAGTTGTTCTTTATGAAGATCCATTTCATAATTCAAATTTCGATGCATTACTATGGTATTAACACAAGTTTCAAAACTTGAACTAGGATACGTTTTTGTCTTTAATGTAAAGAGTGATTTATCCCAATAAGTCTCAATGACATAACCAAGAGTTGGAAATTTGCATGGTCCGTAATTTAAGATAAGTTTTCTCTCATCCTCAGAGAGAAGAATAAAAATGACATCTTGCAATAGTATAGTTTGAAACCAAGTACAAGAAGCATCAATCTGAAGACCAATTTCCTTTTTGGCACCAACTACATCTGCAAAGAACTGATTTCGTTGGCCCAACCTTCGCACAATCTCATGCATATCTTTTTGAGTCAAAGTAGGAAAGTGAGCTTTCCATATATTAAGATGAGGATTAGAGGCATGACACACTTCTATGACTTTAAATGCAATGTCCTTTTCTGAAATGGTTTTATATTCTTTTGGTCCACTTTTGAGGTTCTCATATTTTGTAACTAGTCCAATCAAAGAGTTTCTAGAAATATCCCAAAATTCTTCTCTCCTTTCATTGGGAAACTCAAAATCCATGGGTTGACTATCATAAAAGTCATTGCTTGTTCTAGTAATCTCATTTGTTGTATTCTCCAATTCTAAATATTGCTCTTCAAAATGATCACCATGAGTTTCAAAAGTAGAACCATCCTTTTCACCAACTAAAATTGGGACAAACTTAAATAGAGATTTGTCTATTGAGTAGTCCACATCTATATGAATATTGATTTGTATGAGAAAATTTGAATACTTTCCCAAAATTCATTTGGTGTCTTTAGGCATTTCATTTCAGCCTCATGACATTGGTTGACTGTGATTAGATTGGTGTGTAGTATAGCTTTTATTTGATTTTTATTAGCCCAAACAACCTTGTAGGTGAATTTCCAATCATCTATTGATTGATTCCTTTGTGTAAGAACCAATGCAATGTTTTCTATTAATGCTTTCCTTCCACCCCATTTTTCCAAAATGCAAAACATAGGAGCATTTTTTTTTCTGGCAAATTGCTACCAGAGAGGGTAGCACTCATTCTTTAACTTTAAAAAACAGATATTACATAGCTTTGATTGATACATGGTTCTCAAAGTAGGGTTATCACTCCTGCACCTAACTCAACCAAACTTCTAACTTGAAAATTTGCCAAGACCCCCTTTTTTTCTATTACATGGTTTAAAAGCATTTGTAGATCCTTGGTATCAATCGCTTCCCTAAACATATCCAGTGCCTCACCCACTTCCTTTTTGTTGCTGGCCTGCACAACTTCGACAGCATCACATACCACACCCTCTTTTGGCCATTTTTCGAGAACTGAGATTGTTTTTAGAGCTACATCTACATGGATATCCTGCAAGCGCCGAGCCACTACTTTAGCCGAACTCTTCCTTCTGGTTGATTGGACCACAAGCAAGAGAACCAAACCCATCACGCCACCATCATGAATGTGAGCACCTTTCAGCCTGTGCTCCCCAAACACCTGTTTGACCGCCTTGATGATTTCTTCAGACTCTGTTTTGAACAGATGAGTAATCTGGCATTCATAGGTTTCCAGCGTTGCCTCCACCAGCTTCCCTCGACCCGTAGACACTCAGTAACACTTGCATATTTCTGGGACTTCCATTACTATTTCACACCTTGAGACATCCGCACCTATGTTTATAAGGCTCGAAGCATACTAGAAGCTTCGCTTTTTGATTTTGCAACTCAGGCCTGTAAAATTTTCCTGGACAAATTGGGATATCATTTGTACTCAAGCTTGCCCTTTGAGTGGCCGCAAAACTCTGTATTTGTACTCTTTCCATTCAAAAACCTGAAACAACCTTTCCATACCCACCCAAGCCTAGCATCCTCCTAGGCTTCTGGAACACGTGATCTCATGGTCTCGACCCAGTCCATGTACTTTTACTCATGGCTTTGCCAAAGAAACTATGCATTGCTACCTTCATACATAGCCTTTGTTTTACATTTGAGCGTCCATCAACATAATCTTTGCAAGATTTGGCCACCTATTTGAAGATGTGGATATTATCTTTTCCTCAAACTGATTTGTACCGTGTTTTGATAACCAGTCCACTACCATATTGGATTCTCTATACACGTGATAGCTTGTAATCTCCCAAAGTTTCCAAAACTTTATGGATATTTTTTTCCCACATACTAAGCTTCCAACTTGGGGCATAATTAGACCCCATCGCCTTGATCACGACTTTGGAATCACCTTCAATGTCCACATTATTCCAACGTTTTGAAAAAGAGAATTTAACACCTTCCATTAGAGCTGCACATTCAACCTCATTATTTGTTCCCTAAGGCAGTTTGATCGAAGCAGCTCCTTCAATCTCACCCTTCTCATTACGGATAATGAAACTTGCACCAGAGGGCCCCGGGTTTCCCTTCAAGGCCCCATCAAAATTGAGTTTCAGGCTTCCCCTTGGGGGAAGGGACCACTTGGCCTTACCTTGTGAAGCCTTGTTTTTGAGGAGGTTGCCTTTTGGTGAATTTAACATACTCCATTTTTTGCCCATCTTAGAGTCCCAAGCCGTGAAAGAACTGTAATTTTTCCTCTTGAGCTTACAATCCATATGTTCACTTACCCCTGATTCAATTTTTGAAGAGAACACCTTCGATGTGGGTGGACTTCTCTTTAAAGATTCTTGAATTGGGCTCCTTCCATATGGCCATATCAGCATTGCAGGGATTTCTTTCCAAAGATCCCCATATGCTTCCCCTTTGTAAAGCATCGACCAAGATTCAAAAATTTGTTTTAAATTATTTGGTAATGGACCTTGCCATTCAACCTTGTCACAAAAGAATGCCTAGCACCTTTGTGCGAAATCACATTGCACCAATAGATGTTGCAGATCTTCGGTGCTTTGTTAAAACAACACACACCAGTGCTGGCCACATATGCCCAGACGATTTAACTTGTCTCCTATGAGAATACGCTCATGTAGAGAAATCCATGCAAAAGCCCTTGTGTTCAAAAGCACACTCTTTCCCCAACACAAACTCTTTAGCCATGACACCTCGTTTGCTTCCTGCTTTAAAAGTTTGTACCCAATACTAGTAGAGTACACCTCGAATTTTTCTACACACCATACAATGGCGTCGGGTAGGTTTGAGAAGAAGAGATGTCTCTTTGATAGTTCATTCAAGAGATCCACCTTTATTTTCCCTTGCAACATTTCAAAAAATTTCCAAGACCATTCTCTACGACCATCTTCACTCCTAACAATCACATAATTCCTCAAACATTCACCATACATTGCCTATCACTTCAATGGCCTCTGGCAAGTTTGGTATTTCCCTCAACGTTGGGTAGCCGTTCCATGAATCATCCTAGAAGGATGCCTTCCTATCGTCCCAAATATGCCACGATAAGTAATTTGAGATGATACTTTTGCAGCCTAGAATGAAATTTCACATAGCCGAGCTCTTTTGTGGGTTTGCCACTGTTAAGATTCTATCCTCCACCATCAATTCAAGTTACTTTTCTCTCAATACTCTAGACCATAGCGCATCTGGCCTTTTGAAGATTTGCAAAGTTAGTTTGGCTCCTGTTGTGACCTTTTCACACATCGCCCCATCGCTGATGGGGACCCCCAGTTGCCTGTTAGTTTTTAGGGTTTTGTCTCCTTGCAACGGTTACGAGAGATCACTTTGCTTAGAGTTTCCAGTCAGTTCACCAAGAGTTATCCAAGCCAAGTCAGGAATTCATGTTTGAATCAGCGCGTAGACGTCATGGAAGCGCTCAGAAGGCCCAAGAGACGAAGATCGACTGTGAATTTGGCCAATTCTGACACTTCCTATTTTTTAGGAAAAGTTGCTTTTTCGATTTTTCATTTTTAGCATTTTTGGACCAAACAGGGTTCCCTATTTTTTAGGGTTGCTTTTTCTATTTTTAGAAAGTTTCTATTTTTGGAAAGTTTCTATTTTTAGAAGGGTCCCGAGTTCTGAAAACGCACTCAGAAGTCCGAAAAACTCACCAGAACTCTCAGAAAATCAAAAAGTAAAAATTTGAAAAATTTGAAAAATTTGCAAAAAAAAGTTCAAAAAAACATGAAAATCAGACCAAAAACATTCAAGAATCTGGAAAACCAGTCAAAAAACCAGTCAAGATCGATCAGATCTGAAAGTGAAACCATGGAAAATCAGCTCTCAAATCATGAAATTCATTTGAAAATCTGTGCAAGTCTGAAATTCGCCATGGAGGATGAGAAGAATGGATGAAGAAATGTCCAAAGGACTTAAGAAGTCCGCCATGCAGCAAGGAAGCTCATCCTAAAAGGTCTTAAAGTCCGCCCTGCTCATCCATGCATGCTATGAAGTCCGCCTTTGATGTCCTTGCACTTCATGAAGTCCGCCATAGCTAAGGATGAACATCCTTAGACTCTTCAAAGTCCGCCATCCTTATCCTATGACCCTTGGAAGTCCGCCTTGGCTTGAAAGGAAGTGGCAAAAGCCTTAGAAAGTCCGCCATCCACAAGGAAGTATGTGCCAAGGAGTCTTGAAGTCCGCCATGTGCCAAGGAGTCTTGAAGTCCGCCATGTGCCAAGAGGAATATCCTAACACCTCCCAAAGTCCGCCCTGCATGTGCTAAGAGGTCCCAAAGTCCGCCATCCACTAGAAGAGACGTCCAAAGAAGGCTCAAAGTCCGCCCTATGCTTAGAAGCTCGTCCAAAAGGTTAAGCAAGTCCGCCCTTGAAAGGTGGGACTTGGCTGGAGGTCATGGAAGTCCGCCTAGACTTATAAAGTAAGGGAAAATCAAAATATTTACTAAGTGTTGGCGCCCAGCTAAGGAGAGTTTTGAAATTTGCTAAGTATAAAGAGGTGGAAAATCCTTTCAAAAGGATAAAATGATGAGAATAAGTGCTAAAATGTTAAGGGAATTCGCCCTAGAAAAGAGGGACGTCCAAGATGCTCATCCCAAGGACTCAAGAGAAGTCCACCATGCACTTGGAAGAAGTTGGTAAAATAGCAAAGACATCCATGATCTACGTCCAAGATGCCAAGGAAGTCCGCCCAAGATGATAGGATGATGATTTTTGGCTAAGTGTCGAGGCCAAATCCAAAGAAAAGCTCTAAAATTCGCCTAAGTATATAGGCTAATGGATGGAAAACGAAGACGTTGGCTAGACATTCGGACATTTTTGAGATGACAAATGTCAAGATTGGAAGGGCATGTGCTAAAGAACGTCAGGATATGGCAAGGAATGAAACGGAATATGCCTAACACGATGAAGGAAAAAGAGGCAAAATTTGCCTAAGTATGGAAAATGCGAAGAAATTGCCAACTTCGACCGAAGAAAAATGCACGAGGTAAAAGGAAAGGAAGGATCGTCCTTGACCGAAAGGATGAAGAATATATCAGACGTCAGGAAAATTCAACCGGCAAAGACATTCGGACAAGGATCTTGCTTAGAAAAATTCGACCGAGCAAGGAAGTATTTGACTTTGGCAGAGTGGAATAAGCTTAAAATCTCGCCTCGGCAAAGAAAAATGAGGATCTGGCAATAAAATCTTCGACGGAATGGCTTGAATTTTGGTTTGGCTAGACGAAATCAAGGATGAAATCGGAAAATACACTCTCAGCCAAGAAAAACGGAAGAACAATCGAGATAGCCATGGGTCCAAGACGAACGGGTTGGAATTAATTAAAATATTTTAATATTTTAATAATTAATTCTCAACTATTTGGAATTTAAAAATACCTTGGACGGAATCAAATTTGCCAGACACGAATCGGACGAAAATGAAGTATGCCAGGCGGAGATGAAATCCGGAAAGAAGAAATTAAATTCATCACGAATTTAATTAAAATTTAACGTTTATTTAAAAATTCGAAAAATCAAAAGATAAGCATTAAATGAAAAATCGAATTTTTGAAGATCAAGGAGATTTGTCCGGATAAGTTCGAGACTGAGCCTTGTCGGAAAATAAAAGGAAAGTTGCCTGTTTGGAAAATGAAAACAAATCGAGGATCAAGAAGAAAGATGGCAGTTGCTAAATCGAATTCAATCCTTCAGCATTATAATGAGTTTCAGCAACTCATTTTTTCACACACAGCTGAAGAGAAATTTAATCTTTCTCGAAATCGTCAGGCAATCAATTCATCAATAGGCAAAGTCGAATTGTCCAGAAGGATAAGCAGTGTTATGCTGGGAAATTTTTCGTGAGAAAAGGAAAAGAGTTTTTCAAAGCTGAATTCTTTTTGAAGAGGGGCGCACTTTTCAAAAAAATCAGATTTTTAAATCTGATTTGTATTCAACGTTCCTTCACTGAGGTTTGAGGATTGGTTAATTAAGTTTGCTATCTTTTTATGCCTTTTCCTCTTGACGAAGTTCTGACAAGAATTTTCAACTTCATCGAAGTCACTTTCAGCTTGCTTTTTCGCAATATTTTAATTATTTGAACAGCTGAAAGTCATTTTTTTCGAAACCAAGGCACGTGGTTTAAACTATTTTAAAAAGTCTTTTTATTAATGTTAATTTTATGACTGCAGGTTGACGGACACGGCAGGAGGATTATCAAGGAAGCTGAAAATGAAGTTCGCCAATAAGGGTGCCCAAAAGGAGACCAAGGTCATCTCAAAGTGGAAGAATGTTGTAGATACTGACCTCGGACATGTGGATTTTGACGAATTCAAGCAAAGAGTATACGGTCAGAAGGGACTTCCCACAGCAATAGCCCAAAGAATGATCAGAAACGGGATCTTCCAAGCAGCTGGATTCCCACCGGCCATGGATTGTGCTGAGTTAATGGTGGAATGTGCTCGCCATTACGATGCCCAAAAGAGACAGATCATCGCCCCTGACGGACGAGTCTTGGCACATTTGAATGAAGTTGTAATCCAAGAAACCTTTGGCATCCCTGAGCATTCAAGAACGATCTACAAGACCAAAGAAGAAACCAAAATGCTATATGACAGCAAGGCAGATTTGTGCGCCACCACAGTCAACAAGGTATGGATGGACAAGCCAAAGCCATCAATCAAGAAGATGCCCAAGAGACCTCGCCGCACGGATTTCAAGGAAGATTTTGGAGATATCGTGCTGATGCTGAACAGGATCGCAGGCAATCCGCAAGGCGCCTTCTTTGAGAGCTGGATGTACTACTTCATCGACGAGGTCACCTCCGGAGTCAAGATGTTTAACTGGTCACGGATGATAAGTGATAACCTTCACGAGCAACTGATCAACCTTGAAAAGACTAAGTCTTTTCACATGAGTTCATATGTGATATACCTATTGGCCAGATCATACAGATATCCTGGATTGATCTGCAAAGGCAGAATTGGCAATGGAGAGAACGAGCTCAGGCCTTACGACTGCTATCCTCAGCTCCAATTGAAAGAAAAGACTCACTTCAGGAGGGTGCATGATGCATTCCTAATGCATATCACCAGAAAGCTCCAAGGAGGAATACATCAAAGGTTGAGCCATGAAGCAAAAAGCCTTATCAGCAAATACGGGTCTTGGTTCATCCAATTCCCGAAATTCACATATATCAGGATCCAGGGATTTACTGGAAATCCCTACAAATTGCCAATCTATCCGACTAATCGGATGATATTGCTCGAGGTTTTGAGGCAACTAGAAGAGTACCAGAATATTCAAAGGCCGACCAAGAAGGCGTCTGTCACATTCCCTTTCTTCATCGGGAACATGCTAGAGTACTGTCCGTCAGCACAAGCGGCTGAAAGTGCTAGATTAGAGATCCAATGGTACCCTTTCACGGCATACAAGTCCAGGGTCAATTATGACCCACATCATAACATCCGGACAGTGGAAGGAAGAAGACATAAGCACAGAACGGAACTGGAGGATTATTGGGCAAATACTGCCGATGAATACGAGATCAGACGGAAGATGTGGTCCAGGATGTCCGTGGATTTTATGAGAACAATTGAGTTCTGCCGAGTACCTGATCAGCTTCAGGATGACGGAAACCACATCCAACCTCGCTTTGAGGAAAGTCGACCTCTCCCTCCAGTAAAATGGTCAGAGCCAGAGCATGCAGACCTAGCCACCCTGATGAGGCCAGTGACGAAATATTCTCAGTGGTGGGTTGATGATCATGTTCAGGAATTGAGACAAAAAGGAATCACGCTCACATATGATCTGTTGAGCGAATCAGAGTCATATTCCTCTAATGCCGGGGCATCCCATCAAGACTTGGTTGGGATTGGAGAGAAAAGAAAAGAAATGGTGCCAAGTGCAAAACCTGTTTCCAAGAAGCATAAAGGAGGACCTTCTCGGTCAGCGGCGTCCAGGAATGTTGACCATTTGGTGGCTAATATAGACGACTCCTTGGTTGAGATGCTCGAACCTCTTGCAGCTCAGGAAGTGAACAATGAACCTATCCAATTAGACGATGAAGAGCCTGCATCACCAGCAGGCACAGAGATTTTAGGTTCAGACAATGATATGGAAGTCCGGGATAATGACTTAGAGGAAGGAATGATTTCCGCCCTCAGGGGAGTCATGGATGTTCCAAACGAAGACGAGGTCCAAGTAGAGGATGGCATTGAACAGTCAACCATTCCAGACTGGCTATTAGAAAGAATGAAAGTTCAGGTGCCTGCTGAGGCTCAACAGGAAGAAGAGGACGATACGGCCGACTTCTTGGCAAGATTAGAACAAGTTGCTACCAAGAAGCCCGCCAAAAAGTTTTCCACCATCCAGAGGAATGAGACAGGCCACCGTTCCGTGCACATTGCAGTACCTACAGTGGACAAACCAATGGACGAAATCACTCCGCAGGAGTATGCTATCACCACTGTTGACCTTGGTCCGACATCAAAAGGTCAGGAAGTAGAAGAGTTAGATAATTCCGTCTCGACCATTAAAGCGAGACTGGAAAAGGAAGTGACCAAGAAGAAGGAATATAAGAATGAGGTCAAACGTCTCAAAGAATATATCCAGCATTTGACCCAGCCGCTAGATCAAGGCAATGCAACTGTTCCTCCTCTCCTCAATTCATCACAGGAGATGACTCAGGAAGTTGAGCATGGAATGGTGACAGCCAGGGAAGCGCAAGACTGGATGGCAGGTGAAGGCATGGAAGCTGCCTTGTTCATGGAGAGGTTGGCGCTTGCTTATGGACGAACCTCTTCGTTTCTTTCTAGGTTGATGGATATGGCAGAGACATGGGATGGTATCCCAGATATGCAAGAAAGGCTTATTCCGAGCCTTAGGATTTTGAAGAGCACTCCGAGGGAGGAGTTAGTTGATAAAAGGGTGATCGCTGCAGGGGCAGCATATGATTTTCATCACTGGTTTTGGGCAGTGACAATAAGAGAAGAAGTATTGGAGAAGGCGAGGATCGATGGGCTTGGAATTGAAGAACAGGTCAGGAAAATCCAGGAGAAGATGTGCATGATAACTACAGATGTGTTCGACCGTGAAGTCATCCGGGAGAACGACATGCAGTTAGAGAGACTGAAGCAAAAAGTTCAAGAAACTTTCTTCCCGACCGCTGGACCATTTTCGAAGCAGGACTTTGCGAGAGTGGCAAGACTCTCATCCATTCGGAAAGATTTTGAGAAGCAGGAGACAGATTGGGAAGGTACCTTTGCCAGATGCGCCGAGAAGTTGGACGGACTAGAATTCCGGATCAGCATGTTACCTCCTGTCACGATGGACGAAGTCATTGCCGTAGTGTCCAGATTCGCCAAACACAATGCCACTCGAATGGATAAGGACGCCTCTCCTTGATTATAGCTGGAACTGCCCCTTTTCTGATAGTTTTCTGATGGTTAACTCTTGTTATTTTGGGAAACCCTAATTAGGGTTTGGTTGTAACAATCTGGGCCGTTAATCTTGTTTAAATCTCGGCCGTCTATTTCATTTTTGGAGCTCTATATAAACTAGTGCTCTCTCATTTTCATTTTGTGTGGAGACTTGTTATGTATATTGTCGCATTGAGACTATTTTGAATGATAAAAGCTCTTGAGCATGATTTGCCTTGAATCACTTCTTATTGTTGAATAGTAAGCGAGGTTACATATTATCTTCCACCATAGATTAGAATTAAAGTTAGATTAAATAGAATTTGCTTTGAAAAGTTGTTAATTGAATGAAAGATTGATCGTATCGACTCATTGGTGAAGTGTAGCTCATACTTTCTTCGGATGGATGATTTTCATCCGATGCGTAAAGTTAGCCTGAGCTCCTAAGTGTGGAAGCCTAACTTCAACCTTATCCAAGGTTTGAATATCATTCTCACAACCCCTTTGAAGATTGCACCCATTTTTGCGTATGTTGTCCAACAGGAGGCGAAACAAAATGTGGTTTATTTCGCTTCACCAAGTCCTTACTGTCTCTTGATTTCTTAGGCTTAGATTAGACTCTCTGAACCCTATTCTTTTTGCCATTTTTTTTTGAGATCCACTGAAAGTCTCAACTAAGAGTCATCAACGATACATTTCCTAAGTCCTGAATTTGCAAAGATATTCTTGCGTAAGTCCCCTTGTTCATTACCAGCAAATCACAACGACCACTGAACTTATCCACACGTCGAGACCCGACTAAAGAAACCTTGGAATCGCCTACGCGGTGGTTTTTCAAGAGAGGATAGAGTGTCTTTGGACATTTTTATTCTGAATGTTTGGTGGATGATAAAACACACACCAACATTGAATTGGCGCTAGAAGGAGGGCTGATGAAAAGAAATCTTTGATACATCACTACAAGTTCAGGCAGTAGGCATGATGCAGAATGGTACTACCGCATGAGTTTCCTTTTCATGTACCTGTTGAACAACCAGATCAACCACCAACGGATATTATTGATCAGTTATATACACTAGCTTGGAAGACACAGGCCGATCGTGCTCAATTCAGACAGACAAGCCAAGTCCTTGCTAGAGAAGAGGAAAAAGGAACAAGATTCGAAGAAGCAATCAAGAAAGATCTGATAAGGCAGAAGATAGATCGCTTAAAAGAAAAGTTTGACGATATTGAAAGATCATTTGTCACGGGTTCATCCTCAAGTACAGGTGTTGACAGTAGGATGAAGAATGGGGCTCCCAGCCAACGTTCCTGAACCTAATCAAGATCCTCAGCCAGTGTTACAACCTAACCTGGGTTTCCACGACGAACAAGAGGACATCATCACCGAACTATTCAGCCTTGCGTGGCAAGTAAGAAGAAGTGCTCCTGATTGGTTTCGCATGCGTTTTATTCTCGAAGAAGAAGAAGAAAGAGCACGACGAATTGAATTCAACGTTCGACAAGACCTCCTTGTTGAAAGATTTGAAGCACTTGAACGAGAGCACATCCGACAAGTCAACCAACAAGCAAACCAACAGGCGAATCAAGCAGCCCCTGCACCTCAAGCTCCTGCACCCCCAGCTCCCGCACCACCTCAACAAGATTGAAGAGCACGCTGGATCGAATCGGCTCTTTCTCAGCAGATAGACTACGAAGGATTACCAGATCTACTCCAAATTCTTTTAAAGAATTTATAGAGCTGTCACCTTACAGGAATAGGCAGAAGAAGAAGTCTGAAGCATCGCAGGAGGCATCATTTAGCGCAGTTGGGTCCAGTGAAGAAGCACCAAGCGAGAGAGTTCCTTTTGACCTCTTTCTGGACTGTCAACCAATTCCAGTGGCTGCACAGCCTGTGCAACCCGTTCCACCAATGCAACCAGCTCAACCAAACCAACCAAACGCTCCAATGGCGTGGCGTCCAGCTGATGCGTCGCCCATGACGTTTGCTGTCTACCATGATTTACCCAAGAATCCGGAACATTTTTGTTCCAAGTTCCATAGTGGTGACCTGAACCACACCGCAGACGAACATATCAGGCTTTTCGAGGATCTTCTCCAAAATAGAGATATCCGAGAAGAAGATGTTGCCTGTAGGCTGTTCCCCTACACATTCGATGAGGAGGCTTCATATTGGTATATCCACTTGCCCGCCAACTCTATCCGCACTTGGCAACAGATGAAGACTGCTTTCCCAGAGAAGTTCAGGCCACCTATTGCTCCATCTGATTTATATAGGCAATTTGTGGAAATCAAGAGACAAGAACATGAGCCTATCAGTACATTCAACAATAGATTCCACAAGGCCTACACAAGGCTAAGAGATCCTTACTTGTTAAACGATGCAGCGGCACTGCCGATTTATTATGAGGCTTTGGATCGCCTTACTGCCATGTTCGTGAAGTCCACCAATCCACTCCCAGCAGATCTGAAGGGAGCATATGCTGCGGCAATAACAGCTAGCACCGGTTTAGGAGTAGGTATGGCTCTCGGTCCGCTCAATTACTTGGGAAACGCAGCATCCCAAAATCAAATCCAAGATATTAATCGGGCGTTGGCCCACCAAACGCCTATGTTGAACCCAGTCCCTCCAATGGGCAACCAAATGGTCATCCATCCGGGAGCACCTATGTCCCAAGCTTCACCAGCTCAGCCCGTATATCTTCAGAACGCGTCAACTTCAACGCGGAGTCAAGAAGAAAAGGATGAAATGAAAGACTTAATTGAGCAAGTCAAAAGACTGTCCACTGAAGTCACTTATCTGAAGGGACAAAACAGCCAAATTCAGAGTTTTCAAAGAAGTTATCAAGCACCTCATGGTAATTATCAGGGTCAAGGTCAAGGGTATCAAAGGGATAACCAAAATTATCAAGGGAATTATCAAGGTCCCCGGAATAATAACCCAGGCTTCCAAAAGAAGACCTGGAATACTGGACCAAATAATGGTACTGTACCATCACCCTTGGATAATCGACCGGCTGACAATCGACCTGCGAACAAAGTATTCCTAGCTGAGGCGGCACTATCAGGATGGTGCAGGATCCATAACATAGACCAACATTCCGAGTTACATTGTCGTGAGTTTCAGGTAGCCGCCGATATTTTCAGAAGTGAGAGAAGGAACTCCGAATCGGAAGATCTTCCAGTAACCGGATACGAGTTAGTTCCTGCACCGAAGTATGATCAAGCCCTTGTGATTGAAAATGTTTGATTTCCTTCCCAGGAATACCCACGGTACCAACAAGATCAGAGGTTTCCTCCTGCATCTGCTAATGGCCCAGTGGAGGAGCCAAGATACCAAGGCGGTCTAGAAATTCAAGACCCATATAATCAGCCATCCACGGCAAATGATTACAATTTTCCTCCATTATACAACAGTGTGCTGGTAGAAGGAACCAGGGAAGTGCTCCAACAGGCAGCAGGAAATCCATTAAGGATATACCAGAGGAATCATCGTCAGAATGAGCCTTTAACTTCATCCGTGCCACCAAACAATTTTCAGACCCCGCCGAATCCGAATGCCACCAACGTGCTGTCTCTTCCCAGAGATTCGCCGGAGTACCACCAACTGAATACTCAGATAAGTGGAGCAAGGCAAGTTATCGCTCCACGAACCGAACAAACTAGACAAGCTACCGCTCCTCAAGCGGGACAAACAAGACAAGTAAACCCACAAGTAGAACAAGTTCAAGCTCAGCCAAGAGATCGTCCCCGGGAAGAGCTAAAGAGGTTGAGTTCGTATGTGTTAGATGAATTCAAACGAATGAAGGTCAGCTTGCCTTTGATTGAGCTAATGAGAATTCCTGAGATTCGGGAAACACTTCTGAGCAGCTTGACCGAAGCTGTTGTTCCAAGAAATGTTCCACAAAATGTACCAAACCGAGGAGTACCCATTGCTCCAGCAAACACTAACATTGCTGAGTCAGAAGTGAAGGCAAATATGTCTAATGCTCCGCAACAGCTCCCTAGTGTTGTAGAAATAACCCAGGCATCGTCCGGGAGTTCAGATCAAAAGAATATGTCACCAGAAGAAGTCCTTATGGACACGGATATTTTTCAAGAAGAAGTCTTGGCAAATGAACAACCGCATACCCCGCCAAGACAGGACATTGTGCCTATAAATCAGAAAGAGAAGAATCAAGATATCAATAAGCGGGACAAGCATCCGGTAGTTTTCTACTAGGGAAAAGACGAACCTGCCCCGTTCTTACTGTCAGTCAGGATATTTGGTAAAATGCTACACAATTGCCTAGTGGATTCCGGTGCTTCGAGCAAGGTGATGCCACTCGCAATCTGCCACAGGTTGGGACTTGTACCTGCAAGAACCAACAAGAAGGTCACACAGTTAGACAAAACAGAAGTCCCAGTCATGGGGGAATTAAACAATATCTACATGCAGCTAGCTGCAGACCCAAGGATACAAAGTTGCATAGATATTTCAGTGGTAGATATTCCTGACGGATATGGCATGCTCTTGAGTAGAGACTGGGCAAGAAGACTGAACGGGTATATTGCTACAGACTTTTCCCATATGTGGTTGCCATGGAAAGGAGTCCCAAACCAGATACGAATTGACAGCACCCCAAGACTCAGGTTAATGATTACTGAGTATGGAGAGCATAATGAGATCTTGTTTTTAGAGACAGATTTAGGCACTTATAGGCCTAAAATAAATGAAGTTCTCATGCTACATGAATCAATCCAGGGAAATAATCAAATGATTGACTCCACGGATGTGTTGATTGAAAGGGGAGAGAGCTCCCAGGATAGTGATGCAAGAATGTTTGAAAGTTTTAGAAACTTTGTTTGGAAGAGTGTCCAAATGAAGATGGAAATACACGAAGATGTTCAGATTCAAGATCTGTTGTTGCCAAATTGGTGCCGAGTGCATAACACGGCCCATTCAGAGTTCATTTGCAAGATGTGCCATACGGCCATAAGAGAAGTACAAAGAAGTATCCCACAGACATTAGGTTTTCCTGATCATATAGAAGTCAATCATATCGATGGCTTTTCTTCAGTAAGAATACAGGAAGTGGAATCTGAGCAGGAATATCAAGGAGAAAATGAAAGCTCACAAACTCCACGGTCTTCACAGCAAGAACAAGTTTGGATCTTAAAGTTTGATGGATCCCGATCAAAGAAAGGAGCTGGAGCCGGTTTCGAGTTGATCAGTCCAAAGGGAGAGGTCTATCTTGCTGCTCACAGATTGGAGTTCCCATGTACAAACAATATAGCAGAATATGAATCTCTGATTCATGGGTTACTCCTGGCACTTAGAAAAGGAGCAAGAGTACTGTATGCTCTTGGAGACTCGGAAATAGTCGTGAAGCAAATAAAGAAGCAATATGTTTGCCACAATAAAAGACTGACTTGCTACCGCAACAGAGTGTGGGATATTATCGAGAGCTTTGATGCTTTCAATATTCAGTCCATGAGCCGAACGAATAATCAAGTGGCAAATTCCTTGGCACAAGCAGCCAGTTCACTGGAGCCGCTAGCCATGGATGGCATAAGTCAGTTCACGGTGGAGCTGTCATCCCTACCATCCATTCCGGATAATATTACAAACTTCCAGGTTTTCGAGGATGACGACCACATCCGTGAATTTTTAACAAATTCCGATGTTTTTGCAGCACAAGTTATTGATGAAGAAGAAACTCAGAAGGAAGCCGAATTTGATGAAGATGGCATCCTGAACCTGAAGACAAATATCATTCCAAGGGGGATGATACAATTAGAAAGAGTATTTGATCAGGATCAAATTGATCAGATGAAAAGCCAAAGGATTGAAGGTGATCAATACGAAAAAGTGAACCTAGGAGCAGAGCGCGAAGCTAAAAATGTATGCATAGGAAAGACTTGCACGCCTGAAGAAAAGATGGGAATTATTCAGAGTTTGAGACAGTTCCCTGACGTCATAGCATGGAGCTACGAAGACCTGAAGACCTATGATACTTCCATTATCACACATACAATTCCGCTCAAGCCAGGAAGTAAGCCTTTCAAGCAGCGCCAGAGACCAGTAAATCCATTGCTGGAACCACTGATCCATCAAGAAGTAAAGAAATTATTGACAGCAGGAATCATTTTCCCAGTGCGCCACTCAACGTGGGTCGCCAATCTCGTCCCAGTGCGGAAGAAAAACGGAGAAATTAGGCTATGCGTGGATTTCCGGAATTTGAATAGAGCCTCCGAAAAGGATAATTACCCACTACCGTCACTAGATGAAGTACTACAGATTGTCAATGGCTCACGAATGATGTCCTTCTTGGACGGATATTCGGGGTATAACCAGGTCCTAGTAGAGTATGAGGACAGATTGAAAACAGCGTTCACCACCAAATGGGGAACCTTCGCCTACAAGAGAATGCCCTTTGGGCTAATCAACGCAGGGGCCACATTTCAGAGGGCCATGGACATCGCCTTCCGGGATTTGATTGGAAAATGTATAATCATCTACATGGATGATTTGACAGTGTTTTCAAAGAAGAGAGAGGACCATGTAGAAGACTTGAGGAAAGTGTTTCAAAGATGTCAAAGGTATGGGATTTCCTTAAATCCAAAGAAATGCATCTTCGGGGTCACCGAAGGCAAATTGCTAGGTCACCTAATCACTAAGAAAGGGATATTGATTGACCCTGAACGCGTGGAGGCAATATCGAGGATTCATTTGCCTTCCAGCCAAAAGGAATTGAGATCTTTCTTCGGGAAGATCAACTTTGTCAGAAAATTTATTACCGGTTTTGCCGAGATAGTAAAACCTTTGAATGAAATGTTAAAAAAGGATGCAAAAATGGAGTGGACCGCACCAACAAAGAAGGCATTTGAAGAGATCAAGCAGGCTATCACTGATGCTCCTGTCTTGGTTAGCCCAGATTATATGAGGCCTTTCTATTTATACTCCTTTGCATTAGAACATTCCTGTGCGGCGATGTTAACTCAGAGGACAGAAGAGAGGGATGAACATCCCATAGCTTTAATGAGCTCACCGCTCAAAGATGCTGAATTAAAGTATCCAAGTGTCGAAAAGCAGGCCTATGCACTGGTAAAGGCCATCAAAAAATTTAGGCATTATATTTTGAGGAGTAAGGTCTTCGCCATCATTCCTGATGCAGCTGTTAAGGCACTTTTAATGCAAAATGAGCTAGGAGAAAGAAGAGGAAAGTGGGTCGCCACTATCCAGGAATACGATATTGAGTTGCAGCCGATGAAGCTGGTTCGCGGACAAGCTCTAGCTCAAACAATGGCCATTGAAGGGCCTGGATTAATACAACAGACATATGTATTGACAGACACTCCCCCAAAAGAGTGGTACTACGATATCCTTGCATACTTGACAAACCAAAAATATCCTGTACAAATGAATCCCGCACAAAAGCGAGCCTTCAGACTCAAATGCCAGCGCTACATGCTCCAAGGCTCCACCCTCCATAGAAAGAATCATGAGGGTATTTACTTAAGATGTGTAGGAAACGCATGTAGTTTGGAAGAGGATTGTTACTCCACCCTGCCTGATATATTTAAGGAGGAAGTCAGCGACAGCTCATCAGATCTTAAGAGTTAGTAAACAGTCAGCCCTTCCGATTCAAGATGCATATGGAACACTTAAAACCTCCGGCTATACTTGGCTAAATTACCGCCACATCGAGAAGAATCCCTACATGCCATTACAGCCCATCACGAAGTGAACCATTTGCAACGTGGGCCCCGATTTATCTAAGATGATGTCCACCATCCCTCTTTACCACCGCTATATTTTGGCACGCATTATTGCACCGTGATGGTCCGAGGCGCAGCACCGGCGAATTGTACTGGCTGCATACCGCTTTAGAAGTTATTATCACCGACTAGCTTGCCCTAAAGCCCTTGTTTGTGACAATGGATCTGCATTTACCTCACTAAAGTTTTCGAATTGGGCATTTGATTATGGGATCACATTAAAATTTTCTTCAAATTACTACCCCCAGGGTAATGGACTGGCAGAGTCTACGAACAAGAATCTACTCAACGTCATCAAGAAACTGTTAGATCAGAATCCGAGAGATTGGCATTCCCAACTTAAGTTTGCTCTATGGGCAGACAGGACTAGAGCCAAAAGATCATTGGGAACCTCTCCATATCACCTAGTTTATGGACAAGACCCCGTCTTTCCCATCCAGCTAAGGATTCCGACACTCAGGTTTATGCACGAATATTTAGACCCAGATGACAGAGTGCAGATTCGTCTATCACAATTATTACTACTGGAAGAACAGAGAGATCAAGCTCTCGAAAATTTTGCCAAACACCAAGGAATTGTCAAAAGATGGTTTGACAAACGTGCGACAACGAAGTCCTTCCGAATATCTGACCTGGTCCTATATTGGGATAAAGCCCACGAGCGGAGAGGAGATCATGATAAGTTCGAGAACTTATGGAAAGGACCGTACCAGATTACTGAGATATTGGGAGAAAATGCATTTAAATTGAAAACTTTGACAGGGGAAGACGTCCCACTGCCCGTTAACGGGCAATTTCTGAAACATTATTTCCTACCCTGAGTTCCTTGATGGAGCTTGTTAGAGTAGTTGCTTTCGGGTTTTTGTTTTTTTTGGCTTTCTTTAGATTAGTTGTTTTTCCTTGCTTTCCTTAGAGTAGTTGTCTTTGTTTTCTTAGATTAGTTGTTTGCTTAGTTTAGTTTGCTTTTGTTTTGGCTTTGCTTTGTTTTGCTTTCAATAAGGAGGGTGTCCCATTCTGCGGGAAGGGTGATGTTGCTTACACGCACATATTTTGGCTCGACCTTGCTAAGGAAGGTTGTGAATACTCCTTGGATAAGCATTTATGGAGGATCTATGAATCTGGAATTAATTATTTCTAAAGTGTCCTAAGGTCGAGGGTAGTACTTGACTGGGAAGGAAGTCATCTGTTGTGTCCTGATACCGAATCTCGCAGTTATTATATTTTACACACTTAAAAGAGTTCTCTGAGTCAGTATGGTCTCCTAGGTGAAGTTGTTGGCTAGAAAGTAATCAAAAGTCTTGCTTCAGCGCCACTATAATGCTCAAACCCAGGTGAGCTTCATTGCTTACAGGCCAAAGTGTGGAAATATATGAAAAAGAAAGAATATCAAAATGAATCAAAAAGAAAAGAATGAAAAATCAAAACACTTGGTTTTTTGGGTGTGCGGAAATCTCTACAGGTGTACCAAAGAAATCAAAACAAAAAGAAATAAATCGCCGGAAGTAGAGCAATCTCCGTGAGATTATAGCAGATAACCTCGCCGGGGCTATGGACGCTCGCTGGCAGCGAGGCTCTATCCAAGGATGCTTTTGGAGCTAAGACCCAAAAATATACTGGAAAAGTCATCACGGAACCAAAGAGTCATGTTGGTCTTAAGAGACAGGAATGAACCCATGTGCACACACTTATAACTGAAGGATAAGATGTCTTGATATAATTTAGGATTTCTCTTCCCTTTTGAGTACTCTTCTTGGTCAAAGGGATGAAAGTAGCGAACACCCGCATTCCGATCAAGGATATCTTGAATGTTCGTGAACATTCCCACGGTTTCCCATTGCCGACTCACACACTCATGACCCCGCCCGCTAGCCTTTGTGGCCTTGCCCCTGCAACCCGCCACGCAGAGACTTCTGGCCAGAGCTCCAGTCTCACCAAGAGCCATCCATTTCCAAATCCATGCCTCGCCTCGGGGAAGGGCCCATAAGAGAGACGAAGATCGACCGCGGAATTTGGCTAATTCTCGACACTTCCTATTTTTAGGAAAAGGTTTTTCCGATTTTCATTTTAGCATTTTGACCAAAATTGTGGTTCCCTTGTCAAATGGTTTTCCATTTTAGAGTTCTCTCGCATTTCTTTTTGGAAGTTTCTTATTTTAGCGTCCTGGTTCAAAACGCACTCAGAAGTTCAAAACTCACCAGAACTCTCAGAAAATCAAAAGGTAAAAATTTGAAAAATGTGAAAAATTTGCAAAAAAAAAGTTCAGAAAAACGTGAAAATCATACCAAAACATTCAAGAATCTGGAAAACCAGTCAAGATCGATCAGATCTGAAGGTGAAATCATGAAAATCAATTCAAAAATGGAGAAATTTGTAGAAAATCTGTGCAAGTCTGAAATTCGCCATGGAGGATGAGAAGAATGGATGAAGAAATGTCCAAAGGACTTAAGAAGTCCGCCATGCAGCAAGGAAGCTCATCCTAAAAGGTCTTAAAGTCCGCCCTGCTCATCCATGCATGCTATGAAGTCCGCCTTTGATGTCCTTGCACTTCATGAAGTCCGCCTTGCATCTTGGGATACATCCTTGGACCTTCTAAAGTCCGCCATGCATGTGCCAATCAGCTCCCAAAGTCCGCCATCCTTATCCTATGACCCTTGGAAGTCCGCCTTGGCTTGAAAGGAAGTGGCAAAAGCCTTAGAAAGTCCGCCATCCACAAGGAAGTATGTGCCAAGGAGTCTTGAAGTCCGCCATGTGCCAAGGAGTCTTGAAGTCCGCCATGTGCCAAGAGGAATATCCTAACACCTCCCAAAGTCCGCCCTGCATGTGCTAAGAGGTCCCAAAGTCCGCCATCCACTAGAAGAGACGTCCAAAGAAGGCTCAAAGTCCGCCCTATGCTTAGAAGCTCGTCCAAAAGGTTAAGCAAGTCCGCCCTTGAAAGGTGGGACTTGGCTGGAGGTCATGGAAGTCCGCCTAGACTTATAAAGTAAGGGAAAATCAAAATATTTACTAAGTGTTGGCGCCCAGCTAAGGAGAGTTTTGAAATTTGCTAAGTATAAAGAGGTGGAAAACCCTTTCAAAAGGATAAAATGATGAGAATAAGTGCTAAAATGTTAAGGGAATTCGCCCTAGAAAAGAGGGACGTCCAAGATGCTCATCCCAAGGACTCAAGAGAAGTCCACCATGCACTTGGAAGAAGTTGGTAAAATAGCAAAGACATCCATGATCTACGTCCAAGATGCCAAGGAAGTCCGCCCAAGATGATAGGATGATGATTTTTGGCTAAGTGTCGAGGCCAAATCCAAAGAAAAGCTCTAAAATTCGCCTAAGTATATAGGCTAATGGATGGAAAACGAAGACGTTGGCTAGACATCCGGACATTTTTGAGATGACAAATGCCAAGATTGGAAGGGCATGTGCTAAAGAACGTCAGGATATGGCAAGGAATGAAACGGAATATGCCTAACACGATGAAGGAAAAAGAGGCAAAATTTGCCTTAGTATGGAAAATGCGAAGAAATTGCCAACTTCGACCGAAGAAAAATGCACGAGGAAAAAGGAAAGGAAGGATCGTCCTTGACCAAAAGGATGAAGAATATATCAGACGTCAGGAAAATTCAACCGGCAAAGACATTCGGACAAGGATCTTGCTTAGAAAAATTCGACCGAGCAAGGAAGTATTTGACTTTGGCAGAGTGGAATAAGCTTAAAATCTCGCCTCGGCAAAGAAAAATGAGGATCTGGCAATAAAATCTTCGACGGAATGGCTTGAATTTTGGTTTGGCTAGACAAAATCAAGGATGAAATCGGAAAATACACTCTCAGCCAAGAAAAACGGAAGAACAATCGAGATAGCCATGGGTCCAAGACGAACGGGTTGGAATTAATTAAAATATTTTAATATTTTAATAATTAATTCTCAACTATTTGGAATTTAAAAATACCTTGGACGGAATCAAATTTGCCAGACACGAATCAGAAGAAAATGAAGTATGCCAGGCGGAGATGAAATCCGGCAAGAAGAAAATTAAATTCACCACGAATTTAATTAAATTATTTAATGTTTTATTTAAAAAATTCGAAAAATCAAAAGATAAGCATTAAATGAGGAAAAAATCGAATTTTTGAAGATCAGGGAGATTTGTCCGGATAAGTTCGAGACTGAGCCTTGTCGGAAAATAAAAGGAAAGTTGCCTGTTTAGAAAATGAAAACAAATCGAGGATCAAGAGGAAAGATGGCAGTTGCTAAATCGAATTCAATCCTTCAGCATTATAATGAGTTTCAGCAACTCATTTTTTCACACACAGCTGAAGAGAAATTTAATCTTTCTCGAAATCGTCAGGCAATCAATTCATCAATAGGCAAAGTCGAATTGTCCAGAAGGATAAGCAGTGTTATGCTGGGAAATTTTTCGTGAGAAAAGGAAAAGAGTTTTTCAAAGCTGAATTCTTTTTGAAGAGGGGCGCACTTTTCAAAAAAATCAGATTTTTAAATCTGATTTGTATTCAACGTTCCTTCACTGAGGTTTGAGGATTGGTTAATTAAGTTTGCTATCTTTTTATGCCTTTTCCTCTTGACGAAGTTCTGACAAGAATTTTCAACTTCATCGAAGTCACTTTCAGCTTGCTTTTTCGCAATATTTTAATTATTTGAACAGCTGAAAGTCATTTTTTCGAAACCAAGGCACGTGGTTTAAACTATTTTAAAAGTCTTTTTATTAATGTTAATTTTATGACTGCAGGTTGACGGACACGGCAAGAGGATTATCAAGGAAGCTGAAAATGAAGTTCGCCAATAAGGGTGCCCAAAAGGAGACCAAGGTCATCTCAAAGTGGAAGAATGTTGTAGATACTGACCTCGGACATGTGGATTTTGACGAATTCAAGCAAAGAGTATACGGTCAGAAGGGACTTCCCACAGCAATAGCCATAAGAATGGTCAGAAACGGGATCTTCCAAGCAGCTGGATTCCCACCGGCCATGGATTGTGCTGAGTTAATGGTGGAATGTGCTCGCCATTATGATGCTCAAAAGAGACAGATCATCGCCCCTGACGGACGAGTCTTGGCACATTTGAATGAAGTTGTAATCCAAGAAACCTTTGGCATCCCTGAGCATTCAAGAACGATCTACAAGACCAAAGAAGAAACCAAAATGCTATATGACAGCAAGGCAGATTTGTGCGCCACCACAGTCAACAAGGTATGGATGGACAAGCCAAAGCCATCAATCAAGAAGATGCCCAAGAGACCTCGTCGCACGGATTTCAAGGAAGATTTTGGAGATATCGTGCTGATGCTGAACAGGATCGCAGGCAATCCGCAAGGCGCCTTCTTTGAGAGCTGGATGTACTACTTCATCGACGAGGTCACCTCCGGAGTTAAGATGTTCAACTGGTCACGGATGATAAGTGACAACCTTCACGAGCAACTGATCAACCTTGAAGAGACTAAGTCTTTTCACATGAGTTCATATGTGATATACCTATTGGCCAGATCATACAGATATCCAGGACTGGTCTGCAAAGGCAGAATTGGCAATGGAGAGAACGAGCTCAGGCCTTACGACTGCTATCCTCAGCTCCAATTGAAAGAAAAGACTCACTTCAGGAGGGTGCATGATGCATTCCTAATGCATATCACCAGAAAGCTCCAAGGAGGAATACATCAAAGGCTGAGCCATGAAGCAAAAAGCCTTATCAGCAAATACGGGTCTTGGTTCATCCAATTCCCGAAATTCACATATATCAGGATCCAGGGATTTACTGGAAATCCCTACAAATTGCCAATCTATCCGACTAATCGGATGATATTGCTCGAGGTTTTGAGGCAACTAGAAGAGTACCAGAATATTCAAAGGCCGACCAAGAAGGCGTCCGTCACATTCCCTTTCTTCATCGGGAACATGCTAGAGTACTGTCCGTCAGCACAAGCGGCTGAAAGTGCTAGATTAGAGATCCAATGGTACCCTTTCACGGCATACAAGTCCAGGGTCAATTATGACCCACATCATAACATCCGGACAGTGGAAGGAAGAAGATATAAGCACAGAACGGAACTGGAGGATTATTGGGCAAATACTGCCGATGAATACGAGATCAGACGGAAGATGTGGTCCAGGATGTCCGTGGATTTTATGAGAACAATTGAGTTCTGCCGAGTACCTGATCAGCTTCAGGATGACGGAAACCACATCCAACCTCGCTTTGAGGAAAGTCGACCTCTCCCTCCAGTAAAATGGTCAGAGCCAGAGCATGCAGACCTAGCCACCCTGATGAGGCCAGTGACGAAATATTCTCAGTGGTGGGTTGATGATCATGTTCAGGAATTGAGACAAAAAGGAATCACGCTCACATATGATCTGTTGAGCGAATCAGAGTCATATTCCTCTAATGCCGGGGCATCCCATCAAGACTTGGTTGGGATTGGAGAGAAAAGAAAAGAAATGGTGCCAAGTGCAGAACCTGTTTCCAAGAAGCATAAAGGAGGACCTTCTCGGTCAGCGGCGTCCAGGAATGTTGACCATTTGGTGGCTAATATAGACGACTCCTTGGTTGAGATGCTCGAACCTCTTGCAGCTCAGGAAGTGAACAATGAACCTATCCAATTAGACGATGAAGAGCCTGCATCACCAGCAGGCACAGAGATTTTAGGTTCAGACAATGATATGGAAGTCCGGGATAATGACTTAGAGGAAGGAATGATTTCCGCCCTCAGGGGAGTCATGGATGTTCCAAACGAAGACGAGGTCCAAGTAGAGGATGGCATTGAACAGTCAACCATTCCAGACTGGCTATTAGAAAGAATGAAAGTTCAGGTGCCTGCTGAGGCTCAACAGGAAGAAGAGGACGATACGGCCGACTTCTTGGCAAGATTAGAACAAGTTGCTACCAAGAAGCCCGCCAAAAAGTTTTCCACCATCCAGAGGAATGAGACAGGCCACCGTTCCGTGCACATTGCAGTACCTACAGTGGACAAACCAATGGACGAAATCACTCCGCAGGAGTATGCTATCACCACTGTTGACCTTGGTCCGACATCAAAAGGTCAGGAAGTAGAAGAGTTAGATAATTCCGTCTCGACCATTAAAGCGAGACTGGAAAAGGAAGTGACCAAGAAGAAGGAATATAAGAATGAGGTCAAACGTCTCAAAGAATATATCCAGCATTTGACCCAGCCGCTAGATCAAGGCAATGCAACTGTTCCTCCTCTCCTCAATTCATCACAGGAGATGACTCAGGAAGTTGAGCATGGAATGGTGACAGCCAGGGAAGCGCAAGACTGGATGGCAGGTGAAGGCATGGAAGCTGCCTTGTTCATGGAGAGGTTGGCGCTTGCTTATGGACGAACCTCTTCGTTTCTTTCTAGGTTGATGGATATGGCAGAGACATGGGATGGTATCCCGGATATGCAAGAAAGGCTTATTCCGAGCCTTAGGATTTTGAAGAGCACTCCGAGGGAGGAGTTAGTTGATAAAAGGGTGATCGCTGCAGGGGCAGCATATGATTTTCATCACTGGTTTTGGGCAGTGACAATAAGAGAAGAAGTATTGGAGAAGGCGAGGATCGATGGGCTTGGAATTGAAGAACAGGTCAGGAAAATCCAGGAGAAGATGTGCATGATAACTACAGATGTGTTCGACCGTGAAGTCATCCGGGAGAACGACATGCAGTTAGAGAGACTGAAGCAAAAAGTTCAAGAAACTTTCTTCCCGACCGCTGGACCATTTTCTAAGCAGGACTTTGCGAGAGTGGCAAGACTCTCATCCATTCGGAAAGATTTTGAGAAGCAGGAGACAGATTGGGAAGGTACCTTTGCCAGATGCGCCGAGAAGTTGGACGGACTAGAATTCCGGATCAGCATGTTACCTCCTGTCACGATGGACGAAGTCATTGCCGTAGTGTCCAGATTCGCCAAACACAATGCCACTCGAATGGATAAGGACGCCTCTCCTTGATTATAGCTGGAACTGCCCCTTTTCTGATAGTTTTCTGATGGTTAACTCTTGTTATTTTGGGAAACCCTAATTAGGGTTTGGTTGTAACAATCTGGGCCGTTAATCTTGTTTAAATCTCGGCCGTCTATTTCATTTTTGGAGCTCTATATAAACTAGTGCTCTCTCATTTTCATTTTGTGTGGAGACTTGTTATGTATATTGTCGCATTGAGACTATTTTGAATGATAAAAGCTCTTGAGCATGATTTGCCTTGAATCACTTCTTATTGTTGAATAGTAAGCGAGGTTGCATATTATCTTCCACCATAGATTAGAATTAAAGTTAGATTAAATAGAATTTGCTTTGAAAAGTTGTTAATTGAATGAAAGATTGATCGTATCGACTCATTGGTAAAGTGTAGCTCATACTTTCTTCGGATGGATGATTTTCATCCGATGCGTAAAGTTAGCCTGAGCTCCTAAGTGTGGAAGCCTAACTTCAACCTTACCCAAGGTTTGAATATCATTCTCACAACCCCTTTGAAGATCGCACCCATTTTGCGTATGTTGTCCAACAGGAGGCGAAACAAAATGTGGTTTATTTCACTTCACCAAGTCCTTACTGTCTCTTGATTTCTTAGGCTTAGACTAGATTCTCTGAACCCTATTCTTTTTTGCCATTTTTTTTGAGATCCACTGAAAGTCTCAGCTAAGAGTCATCAACGATACATTTCCTAAGTCCTGAATTTGCGAAGATATTCTTGCGTAAGTCCCCTTGTTCATTACCAGCAAATCACAACGACCACTGAACTTATCCACACGTCGAGACCCGACTAAAGAAACCTTGGAATCGCCTACGCGGTGGTTTTTCAAGAGAGGATAGAGTGTCTTTGGACATTTTTATTCTGAATGTTTGGTGGATGATAAAACACACATCAACACTATGAAATCAACAAAGCATGCAAAAATAATAAAGGAGTTCACTAACTTCAAGGAAGTCTAAAGGATAAGGATTACAAATATCTTATCCACAAAGGATAAGGATAACAACTCATAGGATAAGATTGACATCTCATAAAGCAAAAAGGTAAATCTTATCCACAAAGGATAAGGATTACAAATATCTTACCACATAGGATAAGGATGACAACTCATAGGATAAGATTGACAACTCAGAAAGCAAAAAGGTAAATCTTATCCACAGAGGATAAGGATGACAACTCATCAAAAAAATATCTAAACTCAACATAACTTTCTGAGTTTAGGCTCTCAAAATCTATAAATAAGAGGCCTATGCTTTGTTGCAAAGGATGGGAAAAGTTTATTGTGACAAAGTGACATTTAGTCCTTGAATTTTTTCAGTCAATATTAGGTCTTTACTTCTGTAATTTTATTCATTGGTTGCATCTTCAACCTTGTTTCACTCTGAAATAATGGTTGATTGTATGCTTATATGTAATTCTTTACTGTTTTTCCAGAAAACAATCATTGTAGCAGCCTTCAGTGAATCAAATATCAGTATTTTTGCCTCTACTTGTTTAAATTTTCTTTGTGTATGAAAAAAAAAGCAGGTATTATTGTGAGTTCTGTTACTCCTTGATTGTTGTTGTTCTAAGTTTACCTCGAAATTATTGTTGCAAATTACTGTGTGAAGCTTTAGATTGAGATTCATAAGTTGCGTTGCTGAAAGGAAGTAGAAATTTGCTATATTTGGTGTATCACCTTCATTTTTTGTTTTAGATTCAGATTATCAGTTTTTTCTTATCTCTTTTCCTAGCAAATATCTTTAGTTAGAGTTAGTTTTTAGGTGATTTACCAAGGGGAAGCCACCCTTTAATCGGAGGTTGACCTTGAGTTTCGCGAGTCCCATAACTCGAGAGGTCATCCCATGTTTCACAAGATAGCTGGATTCAAGATTCAGCATGGTGCATATTTCAGTTGATAAGAGAAAGGAACAAGCAATTGCACACACTAAAAAGTCTCCAAGAGCACTAGCAGCATGGGCACTACATTTGTCCAGGATATAGTCTAAGAAACTTCCAACCAAAGTATGCCTAATGCCTTTAAACTTATTTGTAGCTTATGTTCCCAATTTAAGTTCTTTTTTTTTAATGTGGGATAATTAGGAATGATTGATATATACATAAAATCCATTAACTTATACAAATGCCAAAATGTAATGACTTTCATAATTCCTAATGAGCCATGCAAGGGGCCAATTCAAGTTGGTGTACTATTATACTTTACGTAGGATGGTACTATATCCTAAGTGTAATATGGTACCTATTTATTAAGTTTACTTAGGATAATAGGATATTTGATTTTCCTTAACCTAGATAGCTAATAAAGATGTATCATCCTTGGTTTGAGGTCATCAAGTGCCACCACTGCCTCATCAATTATCATTGATGGAAATTGAGTGCCACCTCTGTTTCACTTGACTGACTTAACTCATCTCCTGATTGGGAATTAACTCATGACCTCTTGGACATGTGTCCTACTAACTCACTCATCCAAGTGACCTATATATCTGTATTTTACTCATTGTATTATGGCTCAGAAGTTCATTCATTCTCAATTATAATAGAATGGCATTATTCTTATTTATAGTTTTGTTGCTAATTCATTGATATTAGGTCCTCGGTTAATTTTATTCATCACAAAATCTAACAAATAAATGCCAAATTTAGTCTAATCACAAAAGCAAAAGATGTCCAGAATTATCAAGACTATTTTCGTATTAGTTCCAAAATAATCCAGTAATGATGATTTCAGCACTATAAAAAAGGTGAAGCAATAAACCATATGATTAACAGTAATATGATGATTTCAGCACTATAACCAAGGTGAAGGAAAAAACCATTAACAGTAATATGCCTGGCTTCTGCAATCTATGCATGCTTCCACTGGGTCAGATTTGATTATGCTTTACACTTTGGGTGAGATGGCTTGAACATATGTAACATTTCCCTAAACTCCTTGCCAGCTACATTTTGAAAATTACATGAAAGATATCAGGATCAACAGTTGTGTTAAAGGTTTGTTACCATGATTTACTTTCACTTGATTTGAATCAACAAGGGTATGGCATGCGAGGGGGGCTGACATGTAAGAAGATGCATAGCGTTTCTTCAAAGATGAAAAAGAAAAAAGAATGGAGGCTAAGTATATCTAACACAAGTTCCAGCCATTACAATCAGAGTTGCATGGAAATGGATTTGATAGCAGATATGGATACCATTTCAGATACAAATACAGTGAATTTTCAAGACCCCTTAATGCGGATATGGCTAGATATGGCAGTTATGAAAATGCAAATTTATTTCAATTATTTATATACTTAAGGTTCAAAAGCATAGAACATAACACTAAAAATATGTATTTATATATATTGGTTTGTAATATTTATTTTGTATATTAGTGACTTACAAAAAAATATGTGAACAATTTATTTTTTACGATTTATCTATTTTGCAATCTTTGAATGTTTTATCATAACCATAAACTGGATATGACAGTGGATGTTGTGGTACTGTATCCATATATGTTAGATATGGTCCAAGTATGTGCTTGTATACAGATACATCTGAATATGGTATTCATCTTCTATTTGAGAGTATCATATCCGTATCTGGTATCCGATATGCAGATACATGTATTTGGGCAGGGAAGAGAAAGTATCCGACAACTCTGATTACAATCTAAAACCTGCTTTTCAAAACATAAAAGATGTCATTCAACTTCAATCATCATAAAGTACAAAAGGTAATTGTTTCTATATCATACAAATAATTTGAGCAACTCTGAAGAATCTCAATTTACTCAATTTCAACTTGCCATTATCAAACACGTAATCGCTTGTGACTGTCTAGCTTGCCTTCATCCTATTTTGATGACAACTCAAACCCCTGATGTGTTGCACCCTTAGCTTGTGTCATAATATTTAACTCACACTCAGCTCCATCTCAATACTCAGATATCTAGCAATAGTTTCTTAAAAATAGTAATTATCTGGCTTATGATGCCTCTTATCTTATATTTTTAATCAATCGTTTCCATTGACAAACTTTGTTCAAGGCATCATGTAGACCTACAATCAAAATACACATCACTTGAAAGGTTCTCCTATGTTTAGCAGACCACAGTTTAACAGTAATGATAATGAGTATGACCCAAGTTCAATCTATGTTGGGTTTCCTCTCCATCTAATTATGCGGCTTGGTGATTATGTAAGCCACCATTGGAGAGAACCAAGTGTAAGTCCATGAACTTCAACCGAAGAGATACTTTTGGGCATAACTTTTGAGCAGAAAGGTACTCTCAAGAATTCAATATATCAAAGACAACATTATCATTTGTAGTGTCATAAATTGCATACCCTTGCAATTTCACCTATATTTTGTGTCCACTTTGGTGTCCATTCTCTTAGTGTTTTTGTAGGCTTATTTCAGCCCTTGCATCAGTCATTTTCCTCCTCAAGGTGCTCAAGCCTCCTTTCCGGTGGTCACTTTTTTGTGTCACTTTTGTGTTAGCCCTATGTTCTTCTTGTTTCTTGTCGTTTTCGAGTGTAAATTGCCTAGACACTAGCGCCTATTGTGGACGTCCGCACGTCATGCTATCGTCCTACAACAGTTTGTTGTTTGAAGGTCATTTTCAAGTGTTTTTCCACTTGTCACCTTCCCAGGTCAGTGGAAACAGCTCAGAATGATTCCAAACGGCTCGTTAGCCTCTTCATCTTCCCTCTCTCCTCACTTTTGAATCTATCTTTTCATTTTTTGACAACTCTCTCTCTCGGATCTCTTGGCTCTCACAGCACTCTCAAGTTCTCTTACAACAGTTTATTTAAGCTCTCTTTCTCTCTTGGCTTCCTCAAGCCTTTACAAGTAATATCATTTCAATTATCATTGCTATTACAGCTTCCCTTTCTTGTGCCCCCAAGCACCTTGGGATTACCACATCCCTTATCAATTCATTTTATTTTATCATTGTCCTTAATTCTAGATACACTTAGAATAAGAACACACACTATTTATTTTTCTATCTATCTATCTTGGTTGTTGTGGAGGTGGAAACACCAAATCAGGGATTTGACTGAGGCAAATCCCCAAATAGCCCAAAACATTTATCCTCTTATTTTTGTTTGTGGGTCTTTTGAGAGTACTCAACCGCACGGAGGTTTGCAAGTGTTTTCTTATTTGTAAATTTGTTTCTACTATGTATTTAATCATTTGAATCTTAGTTTACTTCTTTATATTTCATTTTCTAGTATTTGCTGGCATTTTCTTGTTTATAGGTTTTGAAGGTTAGCTGATTTTCATGTTTTCTGGGCACTTCCCACACATTGTTCATACAAATGACAACACTATGTGCAGACATCAATGCGGCGCACTAGCATCCTTGGTAGTGGTGACCACCTCCTTCGGATTCCAAGTACCTCTGTATTTTCAATTTCTATAGTTAACAAATTTTATTTATCTATCTATTAGTTTTTTTTCCTTATGCATTTTAGTTAGCTACTTGCATTTTTCTATTTAAGAATTCCGTATAGTTTTAAAAAAATTTAAAACAACTGGTTTATCCTAGTGTGTTGGGTGAGATTAACTCTCAAGGAAGATTTCCTTTGTAGAAGTTAACTTTTTCATTCATTACACCTTCTATGTTCATATCAGGTCCACAGTCACATAGGTGAACCAGAGGGAAATACAATCTGTTTGCAGATTCTGATACAGTTGTATAAGCAAGACACAAAAATCCAGTAGTGTAGTGAATCAATTCCAGGCGTCTTCAGACTCATTTTTCCATCTTCAGAATCCACCCAAGCATTGGGATTTTATTTATAATTTCTGCATTTAATTTCAGTATTTAATTATTCCATTACCATCTAATTTATTACTGTGACCTAGTTAATTTTCCTGGGACATTTATGTAAAAGGTGCATTTATTTCTTTACAAATATTAACAGGCAGCATTCATAAGATGCCCACCCAAGTTCAAACCGCCTCACTTTAAGAAGACGCCCCATAACTCCAGATAACATATAAAGAAGCTGCACTGCAACAATTATAGGTTGCATTTAAAGGTGATACATGTTTAAGGGTCTTCAAGATTGCAGTTCAAGGCTATCCCGCAACATATCTAAGGCTGTCCATAACCTCACCCAAGAATTACTCAGAAAAGAAAAATACACAGAATCTTCAAAACAAGAATCGACAGAAAAATAGTCTTCTCATCCATGGTTTTACGCATCTTATATATAATTGTCATACAGTATGTATATCACAAAATAACTCGTCACAGGTACTCGTAGAGCTAAAAATTGTAAAAGCATTATAAAATGTCAAGATTGTAGTTCAAGGCTATCCCGTTACATATCTAAGGCTGCCCATAACCTCACCCAAGAATTACTCAAAAAAGAAAAATACACAGTATCTTCGAAACAAGAATCGACAGAAAAATAGTCTTCTCATACATGGTTTAACGCATCTTATATATAATTTTCATACAGTATGCATATCACAAAATAACTTGTCACAGGTATTCGCAGAGCTAAAAATTGTAAAAGCATTTAAAATTTTCGGAACCTGTTGCGAAGGAGAGGGTTAATGCATTGAGGACAGTAATCATTTAAGAGAGCCCAACCCTGTAAGAGCTTCGCTGCAATTGCCGCGCTCGCATCGTCTGATTCCTTCCTCTTCAAGTATTCATCAGCCTTCTCCATCTCCATTTCTCAATCTTCCCTTTCCAAAATTACAAGCCAAATCGCCTCACGGCTTTTCAAACCAAATATTTTTATAAAAAATGTACTAACGATATATATGTAGCTTGAAAAATGCCAAAAAAAAAAGATACGCCGCTGTACAGATAGTTATGCTACGTTTGATGATGTTGGAGGAGATCGATCTGTTGGTCTCAATTGGTAACGGTGAATATTCAAAAAAAAATTGTTATATATGTATTCATTCAAAGAAAATATCTTCACGAGACTTGATGCCTCCCTTGTTAGTACTCGTCATGGCTGATATTTATGTTCAGTTTTTTAATTAATTTATCAAATTTTAATATATTTTATTTTATTTATTAATACAATTTACAATGTTTAAAAAAATTGATTGGTTGTTCAATTTATCTTTTTATTTTGACTTTTATTTCAATTTATGTAAATATTAAATATAGAAATCAATGTAAGTTAAGGGATGGTAGTGATAACTAAGCCATGTTGAATCAATTTAGTTTTATGTCTAATTTGAGGCTATGCTTTAATCTCTTTATATAGCTACAAATGATGCATGTTTATGTATAATTGGGTCCACATACCTAGTCTTGCTTGCACTAGCCTTAATGTTATCACTTATCACTATATTTATGTGTACACCATTATAATATAGTTGGCTTACATGTTTGATTCTAATCATTGATCCAATTCTTATCTAATCAAACCTATTTTAGGCACTTTAATCCAATATGATTGTCTAACCCATGTCATGTCCATGAGTGTGAGGTCATCCTTGTAAGGCAAATGTTACACAGCATACAAAATGACATGCCCATCTGATGGCCTACCATGCCATGCTCATCCTACTTGCCCTTGCATCTAACAGTCTGTCAGAAGGAAAGGACGTATTGTAGCCACCGCCAATAGCCTGCTATCCTAGCATCCAACCTGGCCATCAAGCCTCACGCCACTAGAAATTGCAAGTAGGATGGACCATTAATGTGTAACAAGGCGGCAAATTTATTCGCCAATCACCAGGTCAATTTACCTCGATGTCCCACCTAACTTTCCCACTGTTAACCAAAATCAATGCTATGGAAGAAAATCAATCCCTTCACTCTGCATTTGTATCTGCGGCAAAAATTACCGCTCAAACAGTTTGTTTGGAGCATAATGCATTTGTTTTCTCCCTGAGCGATCTCCATTTTATAACAAGCGCAGCATCAACCAATATGAACGCTTCAACATGAAGATTGGATGTTAACTAGAAAATGCAGCAGGCGATGGCAAAGGAAACTATCATGCAACCTAGTAAGTTGCTCACTGTGCTTATGAAATGGCCTTCATATTTTTTGTTCAATTAAAAAAAAACATTTTTTTTCTGAGTGATCTTCATTCTTTGTTTTGGTTGTGCAGCATGCACAAACTTTGGTGAAGTAGGTGCAATGCATAGCGGGGCGGCTACAAAATGTGAGTGTCTATGAGAGGCTCCAAATTTTAGAATCAAATATAATAATTTATAGGTATTCAAATATAAATTTTTTAAGTTCCATTTATGTCAATTTTCTTGCTATTAAGAAATAAAATCTTATAACTGAAAATTAATATTATCTTGGATCAAAACCTTCTTTGTCAAGGATTCTAGTAAAGTTTATGGATTAATGGAAATTCAATTTATTATATTCTCTAGTGTATTTGGGAAAAAAAGATTTCACGATGCTATTACATAGTGAATAATGTTATATTGATAATTTTTGTACATATATATTTATTAAAACAATTAGAGCTAGATTGTGGTTGCATTTTGTGGCACAATTTATTTGTTTAAAAATTTCAATCTTTACATACTTTTTTTTGTTATGTATCTTGTAAATAATATTGGATCCAATGAAATTTTTCATTTTAATTTAATCTTTTTGACATACTCAAAATTTCAAACTTTTAATTTTAATTTAATCTTTATGACATAAACCAAATTTCACTAAGAAATGTCTTTGTAAGAAACAAATTTTTATAGTAAAAATTTGGATGTCTATTAGTTATGTCCCTAAGTTTTCTCAAACCTAAAGAAGGGTCTAGAGTATGTTCACTATGTCTATTAGTTATGTCCCTAAGTTTTCCCAAACCTAGAGAAGGATCTAGAGTATGTTCACATGGTATAAGAGAAGCATTGTAAGAGTGACGTCTGAAAATTAAGGGATACTTCACATGGAGTTAATCAAAACTTAGTCAAAACCTTTTGGACCATTGGAGTTAATCATACTTCACATTTGTTGATCGTTGGGGTTATGGTATTTCACATTTGTTGGACCATCGGGTGCATGGTATTTTGCATTTGACTGAGTGTTTACAAGGATCTATGAGATGGAGTATGTTGGGTATGTTGTAAAAAGCATCTATGTTGATAGTTGAGGATGAATAGAAATGGTATGGGACATCTTTAGGAGTTTTGAATAAAAGTTATGAGCCTTAGAATGACCTTAAATTTTTCTACAATTTCATTGATTTGAATAGGTAGTGAATTCACCATCTACAATGGTGAACTTTTCTTTGTCATGATGATTGTGTCAAGTACCATAGAAAATTGGTTGGATACCAATGTGAATGTGTGGTCACCCTAGTAGAACTAACACCTCCAATATATCCTAAATAAATGTGGAATACAAATGGTTTTCATCATTTGGTTTTTCGATTTATTATTTGATCTTCTATTTTTTCACATATGAGAGAAAGGGGGAATATCATATATTTTTTTCCCATGGCTTGAGTGGGTTTGGATCTCACTAGTATGGTGGACCATAGGTGTTGTTGGAGCTTCTATAATATACATGTAGATTAAACCCATTGTGACATTGTAAAAATTTATACTCAAACTTTACATTGTAGACTAAGGACTAATTTGATCTCCTAACTTAAAATTCAAATTTAATCCTAGACCCAAATTGACCCCTTGCATATTATCCATTACATGTTGAGTTGAGCGTGAAACATTAAAAATTGTGTTATATGGTTTTGTACAAAATGATAAACCCATTCTATTGTATTCATTCATTAGTTCTTTTTTACTACTTGTATCATTATTTAAGAGCACCATAGTAGAACATTGAATGTCATCAACTTCAATATCAACATCATCATCATTAGTGGGAGGCTTAACATGTTACATGGTTACTTGGTATGTCTTCAATCATTGTTCAAACAATTAATTCAAATCCAGAGGTTTAACTAAGAAGGTCTTCATATATAGCAAATTCTTAAAGGTGTTCATCAACACAACTATTTTTTCAAACACTTAGACTATAGCAAATTCTAGAAAATCATAAGCATTTGTGTGTTTTTATGATCAAGTGTCAAACCTATGGATCAAATTTGAATTTACAAGTGTGAAGATCATTATGGTATGAAAGTGACAAAATGAAAATAAAATAATTAGCAGTTTGCTAGAACATACTAAAACACAATTTGATAAAAAAAATATTAATCTGAGTAATTTAAAAATGGTATGAACAAGAATATATATACTCTATTATTACATTGAAAATTAAATTTGTATTGTTTTATTCAATTTCAATAAACATTTTGTATATTAATATTATCTTAACTCTAATATCTAAATATACTAATATATTATTACATTTTAATTCATCCTTAAATAATTTATATAAAATAATTTCATTTTCTATATATTTCACTTTTATTTATAATTATTCATTTTTATTTATTTTTTAAATCTCCAAATTTCACCATTCAATTGGTAGATGTTTAAAAACATATCATGAGAAAGCTAACATAAGGTCATACAAACATCAGAAATTTAATTTCCATTAGTAGGGGTAGAAACATAAAGAAATATAACCGCTTTTAATTGAATTTTTTGCTCACAAATCACATTCTAATAGTGTGAATTTGACTTTACTAGTACATCCAAAACAATAGTGAAACATAAGGTCATATTTACACTATCAAGATGCCATACAAGAAAATGTCATATTAAATTCATCCAAATATTATCCTCATAAAGCATATGGTTTAGGTATGAGGTATAATAGTATGTCTCACTAATCAATTTAAAAATTTATGGGAACACAAGAAAAAAATGATTAAGTTCATTTTAATATTTTTGACCACTATATATATGTGTCATTTAAAAATTCTATGTAGTACCATAGTCCCCCAAGCTACATAGAATATTTAACCAACACACATTTACATGACAAATATATTGTTGAATTTGACTTTACCAGTACATCCAAAACAACAGTGAAACACAAGGTCATATTTACACTGTCAAGATGTCATACAAGAAAATTTCATATTAAATTCATCCAAATATTTTCCTCATAAAACATATGGTCTAGGTATGAGGTATAATAGTATGTCTCACTAATCAATTTACAAATTTATGGGAACACAAGAAAAAAATGATTAAGTTCATTTTAGATAATATTTTTTACCACTATATATATTTGTCATTTAAAAATTCTATGTAGTACCATAGTCCCCCAAGCTACATAGAATATTTAACCAACACACATTTGCATGACAAATATATTGTTGAATTTGACTTTACCAGTGCATCTAAAACAACAGTGAAACATAAGGTCATATTTACACTGTCAAAATGTCATACAAGAAAATGTCATATTAAATTCATCCAAATATTATCCTCATAAAACATATGGTTTAGGTATGAGGTATAATAGTATGTCTCACTAATCAATTTACAAATTTATGGGAACACAAGAAAAAAATGACTAAGTTCATTTTAGATAATATTTTTGACCACTATATATATTTGTCATTTAAAAATTCTATGTAGTACCATAGTCCCCCAAGCTACATAGAATATTTAACTACCACACATTTACATGACAAATATATTGTTTAGTCTCATACATCAGTTTTACTAATCAAAATTTATCATTTCACACCATATTTTTGAAGGTCAAATGAAGTCAATATATAAAAAAATAAAAAATGCATATAGGTAGCACTCATTGTCAACTTTCTAAAATATTTATGTTTTCCTATCCCATTATGTATTGATGTGTCCTTTTGTAAAATTGCCACAAAGTTAGGTCCTAATTAATTTTGACAACCCATTTTCAAGTAAGAATCCTTTGTAGTTCTAAATACAAATAAACAATTTCGCAACTATGAATATAATTAAGATAATAGATTCTTGAACATTAAGACACTAAGATGTAAATATGACAAAAATACTATAACTTTGTATATGTAACTAACTAAATTAATTTCATTAAATACTTTTGTATAAAATAGAGAAGGAAAAGGCACAACTAATCATTTTAGCCATTACAAAAATAGATGGACATGCTTATTTAAAGTTTTGGAAAATTCATGAATAACTACATCCTAAAAATAAAATTAAGAAAAAAAGTGAAGGTTCAAATAAATCTATGCTAATAATCCAAGAAGAGGGAATTTAAATATAGAATAGTTTATATGTATACCATAGGTTTGTATGTGTAGCCACTAATACTAAAGAAAGGAGAAAAATGAAGAAATGAACATAATTTTCATTTTTAAATTAAAGTAAATAAGTCAAGTGTTTATATATATTTTTTCCAAGTTAAAGTTCAACCTTGCATTGAAAAAAGTTAGATTTTTAGGTTGGGGTTTCCTATTTTATTCATATGTTTTATTGTTTTTAGTCCCTGCCTTTATAGTAGGAGACTAATGTTTTCAATTGAGCAAAGAGAAAATCTAATTGTGTGTTGGGAATCAAGCGCGGAATATAATGCCATGTTAATCCAAATTTTGGATTTCCCATTTATTTTGCTGGAAAAAAAATTACTATTTATCTCTGTCTGCATTGGCGAGTGCCTAATTTCCTAGGGGTTTACATTTTACAACAATAATTTTAAGCAAGTTGTCCAATCATGACAGAGGGCAAAGTATTATGATTGTTTCCCTAATGTTTTTTATGTTATTTTTTTGAAAGGGCACATGGACCTGGAACTGGGCGCATTACTGGATAATGCTTCTATATTTTGCACTCGCTCGCGGGGAACATATTAAACAAATTTTATAGAGTTTTTTTTTTTGAAAGGGCACATGGACCTGGAACTGGGCGCATGACTGGATAATGCTTCTATATTTTGCACTCGCTCGCGGGGAACATATTAAACAGATTTTATAGAGTTTTTTTTGTTGTTGATCGTGTGCAAGCACGTGTTCTGCATGGTGAAATACATGGTGAGTATATATTGAAACAAGTCGTGGGCACCTATCAATTTCTTCTTGTGGATCAGAAGCCATTTCAATTTCTCCAAATTCATAAGCAGGTAACCTTGTAGCATCAACATAGCCAGGTAGGAAGGAAGGGCATTGTATCAGATAAATTTCTATTGTCTGGTGTTCATTGGAATGCGTTACATTCAATTGAGTTTCATCTTTCTGGGTTGAATGGAAGCGGGTTTCTTGTTTGGCCCACACTGAAGGGGTTTCAGATTAATGGATTGTACTTACACAGGATTTATACATTTGAATTGCATTTTACTGTTCAACATTGGGGTGAGTTGTACTTGTGTGGATTTTATTGAAATTAGTCTGATTCTGGTCAAATGGGTTTTTCTATTGGATTAGGAATTTTGTTTTTGAAACATGTTTCATTTGTCTATTTCCACTGAAATGGTTTTCAGATAGGCCAAACCCTCTAAAGCTTCACCAGCACAAAATCAAAAATAAATCAGTGGAGAATTAGTGAACAACATAGTGAGATCCACATGAACTTCATACAAAAGAGCTATTTTCTCTGCACACAAAATATGGCGTCATACTTTGATTTCAAGCCTATGTGTACATAATAAATTTGTTAAAATGGTTGTAGAAACTTTCTAACAAATGGATAGGCAATAGAATTAGACTCTCACAACTTTTTCCTACATCCTCCCTTATGGCATGGCAGTGCACACCTAAATAAATCTGTTCAAAAATCTTTGAAACTTTTAAGCAAATGCAATTGGCATATGTTGAGCCAAAAATCATGGCTTTTGCTAGCATCACTCATGCCTCTACATCATAGTGGGAACTCTACAATAGCATGTGTACATTCATCTGAACATATTTTAAACAATTTTGTCACTTGTTGAAGTTGTGAAGCTTTAGAACAAACATGTATGCACAATATGGATTCGACATGTGAGTTGTTAAATCTTCAAAAAAGCACGGTATCAAGAAATATACAGGCTTTTTGCATATACAATGCCAAGAATTGGTTGAAATGACTTTAGAAACTTTTAAACAAACACGAACAACATTCACTAGCATTCTGTTTTTGGGGTTGACATTGTAGCGCATATACACCAAATGGGTTCATTGTAAAGGATTCTGAAACTATTAAACAATTGCAACCAGTGGCTATAAAACCTAATTTCATGACCTCTTGTAGATTCTTCCCCGTACTAAAGTGGGAGATTTAGAATGGTTTCGGTGCATACAATTAATGGATTTGTTGTAACTTGTAAATCTTTAAAAAATTTCAAGCCAATGCAATTATAGCTATGAACTAGACGTTGTAGCCTCACCATTATCCCCAAAAATTGCAACCAATTAAAAATTGTTTATAATAATTTTATGAGATGTTAAAGTTGCCACACTCTTGTTTGATATGAACGTGGAATGAAGGTAGAGCTAAGTGTAGACAAACTGTTCGACATAATGTTTATGAATTTCTCACCTACATGTTATGCAAATGAGTTGTTTGACAAAATGCGTCAAAGGGAAAAATCCCAGATACACAGATTTTGGCAATGAAAGATATAATTTAGAGGAGGAAAAGCTTGGATACTCAAACTTGACAGTGAAATCTATGTTTAAAAGTTGAAAAGGCTTAATTTGGTAGTGAGAATTCTCCCATTTTAAAGATTAGTTGCAGAGGCTCAAATTTGAAGGTTCTACATTTCATGATTCTTATTATCAATGGAAGTTATACCATCAAGAAATAAGCCTTCCATTTAGAAGCTCTACCTACCATATGGTATTGTCTATGGGCTCTATAAATCTAATCACAAAAGCATTAGAGGTTGCAAAATGGTGATCCAGCTACTGTTTACTACAATTTATCATTTGAAAAGTATATTAAAGATCCAACTCAACTTAATTTCATTCATGCGGAATGTTTCATCAAGATCATGGTCCAGGAAAGAAAGTATGCTTACATTAGTCAACTTGATTAGATAGTGATGGCCTGGAAAATACAGTGATGAATGGGTTCTACAATTTTTAACAAGGTTTATCTAAGCTTGGAACTACATACGTTGATAAATTACCAATGGTTAAAGAAAAGATGCAGTTTGTGTATCGAGTGGCTTTGTTTGTGAAAATCTCAAAACTGCCTTATTGGTTTATGCACCTCACATCAACAAGTGAACCTGTGTCTTGATTTCTTCACATGAAAAAAATGACAAATCGAATAGTCAAATTCTGAAATACATGGGGACTAAACTAAAAATTGTAAAGGTTGCAAAGAATAACTCATTTGAGTTATGACAGTAGTAAAGGGCATAGAGAATTATTGAAAAAACTATCTGAAGTAGATTTTTATCAGAAGTTGAAGTTACAAGTGCGTTGGTAAACATATATACAAGGTGTCAAAGTAGGGCTAATGACTGTGAACTCTTTGATAAAATTCTTTGAGAACATTCACCTACAGCCAGTGCATGCAAACTATTTGACATGGTGTCTCTAAAATTTTCATCTACAAAACATGTTTGTTGGTGAAATGACTTGAAAATGTTTATAGAGGTTGCATGTAAAGTGCTTCACATAAATCCTATTTAGGAGTATAAATGTCTCGAGAAAATGTGGCATCATGGACTACAATGGTTGTGGGATACGCAAAGTTAAACGAATAACAATGGAGGGGCTCAGAATTTATTAGTGGCGAGTAACAGTTAAAGTTTCACTCTCATGCAAATCATCTACTTCCTTGAAAAAGATGTGGATGAATACATTTTTAATAGAAAGCCATTGATATTGAAAGTTTTGAAGACACAAAACCTTTGTTTGTGCCAATTCTCATGTCTACAAAAATAGTGTAAAAATTGCATAAAACTTTTTGAGCCCAATGAACTGTACAATGACATTTGAAAATAAAACATCATACAAAATTTTATTTTTGAATATGTAGCTCACCATTAGAATAAAGAGTCAGTTGTTTCAAGATAATGTTAAAATCTCTTTTTTCATTTATTCTCTCTATTTTATGTGTAGAGAAGATAACTGAAACTTTTTATTCATTTTTGAAAGAATATGGTGAATGGTTTTGTAGAATTTTGTGTCTTTTCATTCCTCATGAATTTTCAAGCTATTCGTAACTTTGGTATGAGGAATCTTAGATGATATTTTTTGTATGTTTTGTTTAGGGTTTCTCTAGTTTTCCTCCTTTTCATTATTTTCTATTTTTTTGTGCTCTTTTGTAATTTCTCATAAAAAGTACACAAAATCCTATAAATACCCCATCATACAAGGGTGTTTGAGTAACCAACTGTTCATTGGAAGATCTATGATTTCCAACTAGAGCCTTCAATAGTTATTTAGATGTAAAGCTCAATTCCTCTTTTCACCAAGGTTAAAACTATCAAGGGAAATGAAATCCTTCAATTCATTATGCTTTTATGGATGTTCATACCCTGTTCCAAAGCTCCCTCAATTTTGACGCAGGCTATTAAGGATGCAGGCAAGGTTGGGCTATACTAGCTTTGATAACTATCATGTCCGTGCTTGGAAAATTTTAATGGGCTATAATCAGGAAACTTTGCATATTTGACAGAAATGGAAATGTTGATTATTATTGCATAATTCTTTATATTGGATATTGAAGTGGGGTTTTGTGTTAAACTTAAATATGCAAATGGTTTTTGTTTGAAGAAATATAGACACATGAATTCTTTCTACATTGCCACATTCAATCCATGGCCATAATAGTTGTTGATTTGTCCATGGAATATGTCTATGCTTTCATTTTTGTAATGATGAATAAACTAAATCTACTTAGCAGAATGAGTTGCTGCCATTGTACAAATAGGATTATAGATTGCCCATTTTGCAAACTCATGGTACAACATCATTCTCTTGAGTAGGTTCAAATTACTCATCATTGCATCATTTATATGCAAAATATGGAAGCATAGACAACGGAGTTGACTTTTGACAAAATGCAACACCAGTTGAATGCATCTAGGCAAAAAGGATCAAGTGCATATATGCAAAATGTGGTAGCTAAAACAATGAGATTTTTAGGCATGAAAAATGTGTGTGGTGGTCATTTATTTTGGCTTGATGAGGCTAAGCATTGATGTTGTCTTATTTCAACCATTCTAAGACTTGTTTTATTGTGTATTTAATTTTGTATCTGTTTAGAATATGAATAAAGACAACAATGTGATGTCTTTTGGTTTTGGTATTATCTGAACATGCTTTCACCACTTTTACTTTACGCATCTTATCTTTGTTATTGTTTTAATTTTGTGCAAGAATTACACAAAAAATTATTTTGTTGGGGTTAGTGTGCAAGGAAGATTATATGTTTTCTTGAGGCTAATGTTGTTTATACAAATCATGACTTCTAAATTGCTCAATTTTGCTGATTTTACTCTGAAATCGCTTATAACAAATTCTATTATTATTAAATTATACTATTTTTTTGAATTCTAATGATGATAGTCCTTCTTTGTTTTGTAAATCTAGCACTATTTTACATTTTGCTTTAGCAACCTACTATTTAAAAGATATAAAGAATATAGAGCTTATGCATAAGTGAAAACCAACTCCTTGATCAAGCACTGTACAACACCGCTCTTCATGACTTACACTATTTTTGTTGTTCAAACCATTCTTATCATGACCATCCTCTCTCTGAAATTGGTAGTGATGGCTCTTGGTCTCCATGTCCTTAAGCATAGCTTTCCTGAAATAGCTTTCAATCCTCATCTCACAGATCTCCCAAGCCACTAGTTTAACTTTACTAGGAGTAACAGTTGGGTAGGGTGAAACTGTTTCCTATGCTCTACTTTCCTCCTTTGCTAAATCCCTCCAAAGTATTAGCCCACATACCAAAAACATTCTTTGGATTCTCAAGTTGAATTTGAGCCTTCTTTTGCTCCTCACAAGCTTGATGGTGAACCTGCCAACAAACAATTCAGTAGCCAGGAATGCATACTGTAATACAAAGGAAATGTTTTAGAAGTTACTAGTCGAATAACCATCCTCATTAATTTTCACATTTACCTTGTTGTTTGTGACTTTGACAGTCCCCTTTGATGCAATTATCACCTAAAATTCAACTGCAAAAACCAAAAGCAATGATCAAAGACCAACAACAAAATACTCATAATACTATTTTTCCTACGCCTAGACTTGCTTAAGGCAGGGACTCCAGCTCGCACAGAGCCCTTGTTTGGGTTATAGGTTCATGGCTAACGCACATGGATATTTGGGTCCCTCTCAAATATCTTTTAAATAAGTCATCCTTGGTCATTGTGCTAATGTAGTAAGCACAATTATTGGTTTGGTTAAAATGAAATACATTTTATTGGAGAAATAAATTACCTCCCTTAGAGCACAAAGATTCTCATGTTTGTTTATATTATTGACTTTGTGGTAAAAGTTTATTTTAGAGAAATTATCTTATTTGTAAATTCATTGGGGTTCAATTGGATTTTAGGATGATAATATTCCCATGTTTGTTTATATTCTTGACTTTGTGGTAGGTGATTTAATTTTTTAGAGACATGATCTTATTTGTAAATTCATGGGGATTGGATAGAATTTTAGAATGATGGAAGATTGGGCTTGTAGAAAATAACTAGTTAAAGGAGAGATAAAGATAACCCATGTAGTTTGAACTTAATCAAGACATTGATGTGGTAAAAGCAATCTCATTAACCAATGTTTAAATCAATTGGACCCCACACAAAGCAGGTTTATCACCTCTATGATTTTTATATTAAAAAATTGTTTTGTACTTTATCCTAATGGTTCATAGACTCTTTTGTAATAGTTCATTGAACTTCATTCATATATTATTTTAAAGCTCAAACGAAAGTGCAAACACTAAGGTAAAGAGAAGTATACCATAGAATGATTAGAAAAAAATAATGTAGTTGTTTTGACATATTTGAACAAGATAGAGGTCCACTAACCATCTTAATATTATTTAGAATGGGCAAGCCAACAAAATGGGAATCACTCATTCATCTAGATGTGCAAGACATTCCCAATCAGGGAAATCATTTCTCAAATGTTGACCTTGAATGGACACCTAGTGGAGATGAAAATGGTGAATAAACATATGTGTTGCAATCCCTCTTCAAAGACTCCCTCATTTTTTCAAAGGAGAAGGTTTATTGGATAGTACAAAGACAACATTTATACTCAAAGTGCATAGAGATCCCAACTTGATACAACCTAACAACCAAACAACCATGATGTACTCAAGGTTTGCTTAGATTTAATATAATAATTATGCATGTAAGAAATTATATTTTCTAGTTGTTATATCAAATAATATATATATATTGTACATGTATAAATAGTTATTGGGGTGCTTTTGGCCCCAATGATAACAAAAATAAACCTAAAACCAAGAAAAGGAAATGAAAGTTTGTCCCAAAAAGGGGTTGTCAAGTCCACTTTCTTGTTAAGGTTATGTATGGTAGACCAAATGTTGCGATCATTACATATAATTATTTCAATCATTATGATGCTAATGGTGAATTTTTCCACGAAAAAGATGACCCTTCTGGTGATTTAAGGAGCAGTGTTGCAAGGTTGTCAAATGAATGTAAATCGTATATTGAATCCTTATTGCTAATGGGGGTGGAACAACATTATCTATACCATGGTTTAACTCATTTGATGAATAAGAAGGACACATGTTTGTTGATGAAATATGTTTTGAATGCATGGAAAAGAGTACGCTTACTTTGATCCCAAAAGAATGCAGATGATGCAAAAAGTGTAAGCATGTCGTATGTAGAGGAGAAAGATAACTTCTTTTACTATAAAAATCCAAATAATGTGAAAAATATTTCATTTATCATAGGAATCCAAACACTATGGATGCGAGAAATGATGGTTCAAAACATTCACATAACTCAATCATTGCAATGGATTCCACATTCTCAACAAATAAATATGGTGTAAGTAAAACAATGTTAATTGTATTTATGGACCTTAATGAAATCATTAATTTATTCTACTAAACACATAATAATTTATCAATGGTTTATTCATGTGTAGAACAGTTATATACCTTGCTTGTATTCAATGAACAAAAGGTTGGTATACCTGTTGCATGGGCCATATCCTCAAGAAATAAAGTTGGGGATATAAATGAATGACTGACAAAAGTTTGTAAAAGAGGGAAACAATGTAAAGAAGATTGGAATGTCAATTCATTTATGACAAACGATGCTAGTGCTGAGATTGAAACAATCAGGTATTTATTGGCCTAAATCTTTTATTTAATTTTCTTAGAATGCTACTTATGAGATTTTATAATGTAACAATTATTATTTTTAGATTGCACTACTTATGAGCTTTTATAATGTAACATATAGATTGTCCTTTGATTGCTGAGTACTTTTATGTATTTGGCATGTACGCAAGGCATGGTTGAAGAATGTATACAGGTAAGTCAATCTTTAATTAAAATATGTGGAATAACTGAACATTACATGTATGAACCTCATAGTCTAATATTATGTTTTATAATCCAGGTATGTCAATAATAAGGATGTTGGAACTAATATGCTTGATAGATTGGGTGAGATAATGTATGCAATGAATGATAACAAAGACATCACTACTCACTTGATAAAAAAATTCATGGAGGAATTCAAAGAGGAGAAGAATTTTGTTGATTACTTTCACAAAACTTGGTGTCATGATGAGACTCGTACTAGTAAACTTATTAAATTATTTATTATGGTCAATCTTATAGTTTTATAGTTTATTTAGTAATCTTATTAAATAGATAAGGATTATAGAAATTTTTTATTCCCCTCTACAGGATGTAGAAAGAAAAAGAAAAAAGAGGTCATTAATTGCTAAGGCATTACAATAGAAGAAGAAAGAGTTGTTATCATGCAACAACACACTGAGTACATTTATTCATAAGCATTTTAGCAATCTGCATAATAATATTTCTTGTTTTTATTTCATATGTTAAATATATGTCATTTTAGGTTTGGATGATCAAGAAAGTACTTGACGATGTCAATTACCTTTCTCTATTGATCTAAACCAAACAATAAAAAATGAAATACAACTTATAGATGGTAAATTTTTAACTATCACATGTATAATTTATTAATTTTATACTTATTAAATTTACTATTGTTTATATTAATTGCACAATACAATTTTACACATGAAAAATGTATCTATGTTGATGTGTTAAATGTGCATGTCATTGCAGATTCAGAGGATCAACAAAACAATAGAGAACATATGTTACATTTTTCTATTGATCTTAACCAAACAACAACAATAGATAGAATGCAAAGTAGAGATGGTATAGAAATTATAGAACACACTTCAATCAATTTATGTATTTAATTTGTAAATTAATTTTGTCTTAGTTGACGTGTTAAATGTGCATGTTATTGTGGATTTAGATGATCAACAAAACACCTAACAACGTATGTTACCATTTTCTATTTATCTTAACCAAGCAGTTTCAACAATGGATGTAATGCAAAGTAGAGATGATAACAATATGGTAATTTGAAATTTCTAAATTATAGTAGATAAGTTTTTATTTGGTGGCCCAATTTATTTACTACTTAGCTAATTAAAATTTGGTTTGACTTGTTATTGTGTAGTCGGGTAAACCCAAAAAAATGGTTTACAATTTGAGTGAGGAAGGAAAAGTGGCAAAAAATGACCCCATACCAAAAATTTTAGTTTTTGGGGTTCGAATGAACCCTTTGGTTTGAGCGAACCAAAAAAGGGTTTGAATGAACCCTGGTTCATGCGAACCAGTTAAATGCAAGTTGGGCCCCATCCAGCCAAAAAAACAATTGAAACCCCTTTTTGAAAGGGGGTTTGCTAGAACCCCCCTTTTCCCACCTCCCTACTATCTAGCACAAAAAAAACTAGCATTTTTTCCCTTAGAAGCTCAAGTTGAGGATGAAAATAGAGGAGAATTCATGAATCCAACTGGAATCAGGTAGTCCTTGGAACGAGCTATCCAACGAATATAATTTTAATATGTTTTGGTTTTATTATGTATTTGTTTTTTTAGTTTTATTAAACATAGGTTTTTCATCAAAAATGAAGGTCTATGTTCTGCACATGTGGAAAAATAGTAGATTATAAAAAAAAAAAAATTAAAAATATGAGTGCACCAGATATTGAAGTCCTTGATCCAACAAAAAATAAAATTGAATTTCAATATATACAAAAAGTTACACATTATCACGGTCCGCCTATGTCCTAATTGTAATTGGTTTGACTTCAAAACTTGATTAAAGAAAAATATTCAATAAAAACTATCTAACCATGTGGAAGCACTATATATCAAGTTACAAATCTAAATTCAAAATAATTAGAATTTTATCCTTCATGGAAAAAATTTATGCGTTATACGGTGCGTCACTTTTTAAAAATGTTGTTTTCTTAAAACCAATTTTCGTGGAGATGGAAAAAGAACAATATGATTCCAAAAAAATTGAATTTTTTTTTTTAGAATCTACATACAAAATTTGACAAGACTCTAGTTTGTATCATCTTCAAATTCCTTATGGTTTAGCCGCTATAGGTGCCCGAATGTGAAGATTTAGTTAAAAAAAAATTCAATGTCCAGTTTGGCCAAAATTGTAAACCACTATTGTGGGATCACCCAGTCAATTTTACATCCATCAAGTGGCATGAGGAGGCTAGATTTTGATGATTCACCACAAGTTTAGGGCTCGCCTGAGACATAGGATCAATTGAACTATTAGGATTTAATGTGTAGTTATTCAACATCCATATTCCATATAGATCTTGAGATAGTATGTGGAGCTTGAGATGGCATATGCAACATTTTGTAAAAAATATTTTGAGTTGGTATAAATGCCAATTTTGTGTATGTGTAGAGAATTATTCTACACTTTTATATATAAAAAATGATATACAATATAATTTTTCCTTATGTGAATGTTTTCCAACTTTACTTTAGAATGTATATTTACTTTAGAATGGTTGAATTATAAATAATAACATGTTATAGATTCATTTAAATGTAAAGTTGTTTAGAATTTATTTATTTTAAACATCTTCTCAATTTAGATTGAATTAAACATTTGGTGGCACTCCCTAGATAATCATAGAATAAATTTTGGCAGAAAATCGAATACCACTAAATCTTAGAGCAAGAGGAGGAAAATGGTTGATTGCAAACTAACACTAGATAAAAAGAGAGGGGAAAGAGAGGGGAAGGAAGCACAAGGATCCAGGAACAAATTAGAAAAAGGAAAATAAATAGCAACAAATTAAGATACAAGGAATAAGAGCAAAGATGAATAAATAGCAATATTTTGAAAATAAACTATAAAACTATAAGATTAGAAAAAAATAAAATAGGTCAATTTTCAAATTTCCCATGCACAATTTGATTAAAGATTTCAATTTTATTTAATAAAATAAATTTAAAATTATTTAAAATTCAAAAACATAAAGAACACCACCATTAAAATTCTAGTTTTACTTATTGATTTTTCAATTATCATATATTGTTTAAGTAATTATCATTGATATTTTCTTTTCTATCTATTTTTTTAATTTTTTGACAATTTCAAAATCATAAAAAATAACTCTTTATTAACTATTTTTAAATATAATCTAATTTATTATTTAACAATTAGAAATTATTTTTTACCAATAAAATAATAAATCTTATTTTTTAATAAATGTAATGTAAAATTACTCTAAGCATGAAACAAAATAATTTATTTTTCATTTCTAGTTTCTCTCCATTTTTTCTTCATAAGTTAATATTCATAATCTTTTTTTGTTTTATATAACACAATGTCAAAATTAATTATGTAAATGTTTCATCCAATTATATTCTCATAGATATGTCTTAATTAAAATTGAATTAGAAAAAAAGGACTTGTAGAGATATACAATCAACATAAATTTTTAGGTTTCCAACTTTAAATTCATCAATTATCATTTATTTATTGTAATTTTTATATATTAATTTTTAATAAAAATACACATTGAAATATGAACATAATAACTTCTAATCATTTTATATATTTAAAAATTGATATTTTGACATCATTTTACAAATTATATGACTTATCTTATAAAAAAAGTCATTTAATCATTTTATACTCAGCAAAAAATATTTACTAGCTTTCTCAAATATTTATATTGTAAAATTAATAATAATTTATTAATAAATAAAAATATTTAAAATAGATATAAAGCACACTATTGTATCCTTTATATTTTCATAATTATTTTTAAAAAATACTTCATTTGCTCATTACTCATTTGTAAAAACAATAGGAGCAAATATTTAAAATATACAAATTTCATCCAATAAACATAGTTTTATTCAAAAATAAATACTAGCAATCACACATTGGTGTGCAATGGGTACACCGAAGAGGTGTGGAAAGTAATCAATGAAAATTTTGGTCTATTTTTTGTATACATTTGTGCAGTACATGAGGTCAATTAGTAGGTCATTTAGCAAATGATATTTGTGCAACAAAAGTCAGAATGGAGAAATGATGTTTACATCCATTTATAGGGATCCAAACATAATTGAAACAAAACCTCTAAATAAAGAAGATAATCAAGCTCCATTACCAACTGGTGCATGGTATGTTTACAATAGGGAGAAAGGAAGATATAGGGATAGAAAGAGGGAGAGATAAAATAGGGAAGAGTGGGAGAGAGAGGGGGTAAGGAGATATAAATAGAGAAAAGAGGGAAGAGTGAGAGATATAGATAAGGTGATATAGATAAAGAGGAAGATATAGATAGAAATGAAGATGTAAATAGAGAAGGAGAAGGAGAATTATATGTAGAGAACATGGAGAGATACAAATAGAGAGAAGAGAGGGATAAATAGAGATAGAAGAGATAAATAGATAGAGGGAGAGAGGGAGAGGTAGAAGGATAAAGATAGAGATAGGAATTGATATATAGAGAGAAGTAGCGAGAGGAAGAGATATGGGGATAGAGAGAGATAGATAATGAGATAGAGATAGAGGGATATATGGAAAAAATATGAAGAGGTGAATGGAGAGTCAAAGAGATATAGAGATAGAGGTTTGGGAAGAGGGAGAGGGAGAGGGAGAGAGAGAGATGGATGAATAGAGAGAGACATGTCTAGAGATAGAGGGAGAGCTCGAGGAAGACAAATTTAGAGATGAAGCTATAGCAAGAGAGGAAGACGCAGACAAATAGATAGAGAGAGGTATAGGGAGAGATAAATATAGAGAAAGATAGAGAGATGTGGAGGAAGAGAGAGAGGGAGAGATAGAGAGATATAGAGGAAGAGGGAGAGGGAGAGATATAAAGAGATATAGATGGTGAGATAGAGTGATAGATAGAGAGATATATAGAGATATATAGAGAAACAAAGAGATAAACAAATAGAGATGGAGATAGGGAGAGAGAAAAATGGGGAGATAGTGATATATGAGATGTTAAAGAGAGAGAAAGATATATGGGAAGATAAATGGAGAGAGAGGTAGAGAAAGAGAGATGGATAGGGGAAAGGAAGGGAGAGATGGGGAGAGATAGAGGGGGGAGATAGAGAGAGGGAGGGAGAGAAAGGGAGAGAGATAGGTAGAGGATGGGGAGAGAGAAGAGGGGGGAGAGATAGGTAGAGGAGGGCAAGAGAGAAGATGGGAGAGAGGGAGAGGGGATAGAGAAAAAGATAGAGGAAAGAAAAGTAGAGAGATATAAAAAGAGGGAGCAATAGGGAGATGAAGATAGAGGGAAAGATAGGGATACAAATAAGGAGAGATAGAGAGAAATATATTGAGTGGGAGAGATAGAGTGAATGAGAGTGAGAGATAGAGAGAGGAGATGTAAATGAAGAAGGAGATAAAGATAAAGAGGAAGATAGAAATAGAAATGGGCATGTAAATAGAGAAGAAGGAGATGCATATGTAGAGGACATGAAGAGATACAAATAGAGATAGGACATGGAGAGATACAAATAGAGAGAAGAGAGGGATAGATAGAGATAGAAGAGATGAATATGTAGAGGGAGAGATGGAGAGGTATAGGGATAGCGAGATAGATAATGAGATAGAGATAGAGGGATAGATGGAAAAAATATGAAGAGGTAGATGGAGAGTCAAAGAGATATAGATATAGAGGTCTAGGAAGAGGGAGAGGCAGAGAGAGATGGATGAATAGAGAAATACATGTCTAGAGATAGAGGGAGAGAGAGGAAGATAAAGTTATAGATGAAGATATAGCAAGAGAGGAAGAGGGAGACAAATATATAGAGAGAGTTAGAGGGAGAGATAAAGATAGAGAAAGATAGAGAGGAGAGATAGAGAGATAGAGAGGAGAGATAGAGAGGAAGAGGGAAAGGGAGAGAAAGAGATATATGGAGGAAGAGGTAGAGGGAGAGATAAAGAGATATAGAGGAAGAGGAAGAGGGATAGATATAAAGAGATATAAATGGTGAGATAGAGTGAGACAAAGAGATATAAGGAGATATAGAGAGAAAAAAAGAGATAGACAAATAATGAGAAGTAGAGATAGAAAAATAGAGATGGAGAGAGGGAGAGAAAAAGAGGGAGATAGTGATATATGAGAAGATAAAGATAGAGAAATATATACATGAAGATAAATGGAGAGATAGGTAGAGATAGAGAGATGGATAGGGGATAGGAAGAGAGAGATGGGAAGAGATAGAGAGAGGGGGGAGGTAGAGAGAGGGAGGGAGATGTTGGCCTCCTCTAATGGTTCAATAACTAAGCCCTTAAAGCTATAACTTGTAGATTATATATCTACACCAAGTAGTTATCTTGCTCATCATGAAGGTTCATTTCATTATCAACCTAGGGACGTGAACTTGAAATGGGTTAGCACTTTTTGTGCACTAGGACTCAATTGTACTCATCCTTATCCTATGACTAGAAAGGAAACACAGAGATTTTCGACTTCCAGATTTAATGATAATCAATGTGTTGAATGCAAAACATTATCCGATTTCTATATCTGCATATCAGAGAAGGATTCGCCATAAGTATGTGAGGGAAAACTCCGCCTTCCGAGAGACATGTCTCACGAGAGGACGGTTCTTTGAGCACCGTTAACACAAGCAGGCCATGTTAAGATAACACATATACACTAACCAGCGAATAACAATATAAATTTCGATTTAGAATATTAAATATGATTCGCATTTTATACTCATAAATTCGAATGATATGTTATTTTTAGAAATAACGATAAACTCAATCAGGTATGAAATACGATGGTGCTTGTAGCAATCGTTTTCCAGATCTGACCGACGCTATCTTTCAATAACACTCCCTCTTAGCTAGGGAAGATGTATCAAATCAAATAACTAGAGATATCACCTAAACACATGATATCTAAGACATAATATGATTTCTCAATATTGTCAAGTCACATAACATTCTTCATATCATATCTTATTATGGTATGTGCACTGACATCAAGTCACATGATGTCTACCATAATTCATGGCATATCCATGGATATAAGTATCCACCATGATTATCTCTTTAAGGATCATAATGATCTACAAATGATATCAAGTCCCATGATATCAATAAGAGACACTATCATGACATGTCCATAATATCAAGTCACATGATATCTATCATGATAGTTTGATCATTGTAGAGTCGTCACTTTACAATGTCAATTACAAGTGTACATTATTAGAAAGATCGTCACCTTTCAATAATGCATACAGGAAAAGTAGGCCCATAAAGTCATGGAGTCACACACATGACAAAAGAGTTTACACATTAAACATCTTTATATATATTAGTACAATTTATAAACAATTTGTATTTCAAACATAAATAACAAATTATATTTCAACCATACCAAGTTTCTTCCTGAAGTGCTCCACCTTGATTCGGGAGAGAGGCTTGGTGAGAATGTCTGCAGTTTGATCATTTGTACTGATATACTCCAACTGAATTACTTTCTTTTCCACCATATCTCTTACATAATGATAGGGGATCTCAATGTGCTTCGACCTATCATGAAAGACAGGATTTACAGAGAGTTTGATGAAACTCTGATTATCACAATGAATAATTGTAGGATTCAAGGGCTCACCAAAGAGTCTCACAAGCAATGGTAGCCAACCGGGCTTTCTTGCTCCCATGGAGGCTTGAATATTCACTTTCTCTGATTGTGTAACTCAGATTGTTTTCTGCAACCACAGATCATAGCCAATCTCACCAAGGCAACATCCTGATGTGCTTTTTTGATCGGTTATACTTCCAGCCCAATCTGAATCAGAGTACCCATGAAGATCTAGTTGATCATTCTTGTAAAGAAGACCATATCCAATAGTGCCTTGAAGATATCTCAAAATATGTTTCACAGCCATTAAGTGAATTTCCTTTGGCTCACACATGAACTGGCTGAGAACATTCACTGCATAGCAAATATCAGGTCTGGTGTTAACCAGATATATCAAGGATCCAATCATCATCCAGAAGGGTTGATCCTGACACTGGATTACTGCTGTTTCTTTAAATTTGTAGGAAGGTTGGAGCCTTAGGTGTAGACACCTGGCCTAATGCATTCAACATTCCAAATCTTTTCAGAATATCAATAGTATACTTCCCTTGGTTTAGTATAATGCCCTTTGATTTCTGCCATACTGCTAAACCTAGGAAGTAGTGTAGAATGCCTAAGTCTTTCATGTCAAATTCCGAAATTAGATCCTGCTTCCCTTGAGCAATGAGATGATCTTCTCCTGTTATCAGCAGGTCATCAACATATAAAATAATTATTAGCATATCACCTTTGATTACCTTGAAGTAGAGATTGGAGTCAGCCTCATTCTTGGAAAATCCTAATCCCAAGAGATAGTCAAGCCATTCTTCATACCTAATCTCTAGGAGCCTGCTTAAGTCCATAAGATTTCACTGCATACATGTGGAGTCGTTTATGTATCACAAACCTTCAAGCTATTCCAGTTAGACTTCCTCTTCAATGGTTCCATTCAGAAGGCAATTTCACACATCCATTTGATGGATCTTCCAACCTTTAGCTAGCTGGTAATGGCTAACACTCACTTCTCACCGATGTAATGAGCAATGTGTGCAAATGTTTCTTCGTAGAATCAATACCTTCCTTTTGAGAAAACCTCTGCCACAAAACGGCAGCTTTATGTTTTTCTCATACCTGCCATCAACAACATGCTATATTTTAAAGAGCCATTTGGAAGAGACAATGATTTCCCTTTGGTCTAGGCACTATCCCATATCATTCTTTATAATGGACCTGATATTCCTCCAGTCATTGCATCTTCCATGCTTGATTTTTGAAGGCTTCAAACACCCATTGTGCATTCAGAGTTTGTGATATCATTCATAAGAGCAACATAGCTAGAGAAGTGTTCGTCTTTGCTTCCATGAACGCTCCTTCATGTGTGTCGCATGATTCTCCGCTTCTTTCATCATCTTCTTGGCCCAAAGTGGTCTCTTTCACTGCTGATATCTCAGATTCTCATTTGAAGTAGAAGTTGAAGTCATGTGATATTTCCTCGTGATGCTTACTCTAAATCCTCAAGAGCAAGTTCCATTTCGTGTACTCTAGGGGAATAGGGTTTCAGCCTCACTGTAGTCTCTTTCCTCTTGAATGCAACGTCTTCTTCAAAGATGACATCTCTGCTCAATTCAATTTGATTCTGCCCGGGTATGAATATCCTAAAGGCCTTGGAGGTTTCACTATATCCCATAAATATCCCTTTCTTTCCGGAAGGTTCAAGTTTGAATCTCTTCTCCTTGGGCACATGAATATAGACTGGACAACCAAAAATCCTAAAGTGACTAATGTCAGGTTTTATGCCAGTGAAGGCTTCTTCAGGAGTTTTGTTGTCAAGATGAGAATGAGGACATCTATTTTGGATGTAGACAGCAGTCCTAGAGGCTTCAGCCCAGAAAGAGGTTTCAATGTTTTGGTCAAGCAACATTGCTTTGGCAGCTTCTACAATGGTTCTATTTTTTCTTTCAGCAACCCCATTTTGTTGAGGGTTGTAAGCCACTGTGAACTCCCTCTTAATTCCAACACTCATACAAAATTCCTTAAAAATTTCAGAGGTGTATTCTTTCCCATTGTCTGTCCTTAAGGTTTTTATTTTCTTTCCGGAGAAGTTTTCAGAGAGGGCTTTAAACTCTTTGAACCTTTTGAGGATTTCTATTGACTCTTTACATTTAAGGAAATAGATCCAGGTTTTCCTAGAGAAATCATCTACAAATATGACATAGTATAGAAATCCTGCTTTAGAGGGTACAGACATGGGTCCACATAAGTCTGAGTGAACCAATTCTAACACATTTAGGGTTTTGCTCAAACTATTTGGAAAGGACCCCTTTGTATTCTTTCCTAAGGCACAACCTTTGCAAGTTCCTTCATGAGATGGTTTTAACTTAGGTAAGCCTGTTACAAGTTTTCCTACAGAAGTAGGGCACGGAAATGAAGGTGTCCTAATCTTCTATGCCAAATCTCATTTGAATCAAAGGTGTCAAGGGTAAGGGCTTGATTGACTTCAGTGCAAAGTTTGTAAAGGTACCCTTGTCTCACACCTATGATTTGGGCTTTCTTGATTGTTGAGTTCTTAGGCCATGCTAGAACTTTCCCATCCATAAAGGTAACTCTATAACCATTGTCTTCAAGGGCAGAGATGGATATAAGATTCCTTTTTATTCCAGGTACAAATAAGACCCCAGTGAGTTGAAGAGAGAGACCAGATTTCAATGAGATGGAGCAAGTTCCAACCCCTTTCACTTGATGTGTAGAGTCGTCCCCAATTGTGACATCTTCATCAGATTCTTCAGTCATAGTGTCTAAGTGTTCTCTAAACCCTGTGATGTGCCTCGAAGAACCACTATCAATCACCCAGTTGTTGATATTGTTAGATACTTGACTAGATAAGGCTGAATAGAACACAAAGTTTTCAGATTCATGATCTGAATTTGACTTTCCTACTTTGGCAAATGAGCTTGTTGCTTAGATCTGTCAAGCACTTCATTGCATAGTGGCCATATTGATCACATCTAAAGCATTGTACTTGAGAGATGTCTTTCTTTTTAGAGGATCCCTTTCCATTGGAATTTCTCTTTCTTTTAAAAGATCCTTTCTTGTAGGAGTTTTTCTTATTCCTTTTATTAGACGATGTGTTGAGTACATGAATATCTTCATCTACGTTTTTCTGTTTGTTTTCTTTTGAGGAGAGCCTTGTTTCTTCTTGAAGGCAGTCAGTTCTTAGCCTGTCAAACTTAGGGAGTTTGGATCTTGCACTTATTCCTTGAACAAATGACTCCCATGAGTTTGGTAGGCCTCCTAGTGCAATTAGAGTTAATTCTTTGCTATCAATCTGATATCCAATTGTGGATAATTGATCTCTCAGTTCAATAATCCTCATGAAGTATGCATTAATGGACTCTCCTTTGTTTATTTGAGCATTGTTGATTTGCCTTTTTAAAGCAAGAGTCCTGCAGGTGTTGTTGATCTCATAAGTTTTCTCAAGAGATTTGAACATATGGTATGCAGTTTCATGTTTTGCTAGGATGGGCACTATATGATCTCTAACTGCATCTACAAGGATTTTCATGGCCTTTTCATTGTTTTCCACCCATTGAGTTTTCTCAGGTTCAGACTTAGGTTCCTCCAGATTTTCTCTCACAAGTGAGTCTAGCTTATGTTCCTTAAGGATCATCATGATTCTAAATTTCCATGATGTGAAATTGTCTGCTCCAGCAAGGCGATCTTCAAATCTGATCACACTTGACATTATGAAGAATGTGAGTAAATTCGATTTTAGAAAAATACGAATTTTCTAGAGCAAACTGATATTAGATCTGTTTGGGATTCGCACAACGTGGCTCTGATACCATGTAATTGTAAACAAATCTACTGGCAAGTATTAGAGATTAAGGGTTCTATAAGTATTCTCAATTTCAGAATTCTACCAAAAAGCTAAGACACAGATTTTCGACTTCCAGATTTAATGATAATCAATGTGCTGAATGCAGAACATTATCCGATTTCTATGTCTGCATATCAGAGAAGGATTCGCCATAAGTATGTGAGGAAACCCTGCCTCTAAGAGACACGTCTCATGAGAGGACGTGTCTCCACGAGTAGAGACACGTCCACTCATGGGACGTGTTCTTTAGAGCGCGGGTTATAACACAGTTAAAAATACGTTAGTATAACACATATATACTAAACAGCGAATAAGAATATAAATTTCGATTTAGAATATTAAATATGATTCGCATTTTATACTCATAAATTCGTATGATATGATCTTCCAGAAATTTCAAAATAACGATAAACTCAATCGTATGAATGACGATGGTGCTTGCAACAATCGCCTTCCATATTCGACTAACACTATCATTCATTAACAACATGAATCAACAACTAAACTGAACTAAATGAATGACGTAAACAAAAATCTTAAAGTAAAAGATAGGAAGTTACTCTGTCTGCCTTGGCTGCAGGAACAGACACAGAATGAAGTTCCAATGGCTACAGGAACAGACAGTTGTTAAGATCATAACTAATTACTGAACAAAAAAGTAACTACTAAACTGAATGGATGGAATTCTCATCAAGTGGCCCCCATTGAATGAGTCTTCCCTAAACTAACTTAGATGCAGCAAATCAAAGTATCATTTTGTTCATTGAAAACATTATTACATCATAACAACAACATGACTATATTCCTTGAAATTGAAAATGAAAGTATAATACCAAAATGTCCAACTCCCAGAAGAGGAACATATGATCATTATTTATGGAAGGAAAGCTTCTAACTAACCCTAACTAACTGGGTAGTTGACTCCAACAAACTAGGAGGACACCATTTATTTAAAGCATGAAAAAGAGGAAGGAGGTTATACATGCACAAGACTTAGTCAAAACCGGTCTTGCCTCAATGAGGATCTAGCATAGCAACACCTCCTAAATCTACTCAATTAATAGACATGGTCATTTAAAGGTATGCAATAACTTCCACACGAGTTGGAAGTTTCCCTCCATTGACCTCTTTAATATCCATCTTTTTGACTCCTTTAGCAACTGGCCAGCTAGCATGAACTTCTTCCACCTTGCAAGCTTCATTTATATATGCATCTTAATGTGAACCTGCATTATGACATTAGCATGCACAAGACAATTGTATATCCATAATCACCTTAGAATAATATTCATTCAATCACATGTAAAATTAATATAGATATATCACATAATAGGTTAATATCATCAAAGATTACAGGGATAAGTTCATGCCCAAAGTTCACAAGTTTAGGGAAATATCATAAAAATTATTAGTAACCAGGTGCTAAAACCTCATATTAACAATAACAAACATATGATAAATCCTAAAAAAAAATGAGTCATGTTATTTGGACTCATCATCTCCCCCCAACCTAATGATCTGCTAGTCCTCCAATAGAGGGAACTCAATTCCTTTGCCTTACCAAAGCCTTGAAATCACCAATTGTTGTCTACCCTTGATCAATCTCTACAGTTTCTGAATTTGGATCCCAATAGAACCCTTGCTTGCTTTCCAATCTGCCCCACCTTGGCCTCTCAACATCTACATCATATTGATAGGTTATATGGTCTAGTACTGGCCACAACAAAATGGGCGGCTGAAATATTAACGGGATTCAATAGTGCTGCTTCATCCTCCCAAGATGTAAATACTTGATGCTTTGTTGGCAAGTTACATAATCATTTTGTAGGGAGTGGGGTTCAAGTTGTTTTAATTAATCTAACAAGTCATTCCATCTATGTGATAAATATCCCAATACTATCCTTCTTGTAGTGGCAACTACCTGTTCATATTCTAGGTATGCTTCCTCCCTAGAAGGCATGATCTTATTTTTGTACTCTAGATTATAAAGAAGTTTGTGCCATGTGTAGTAGATATCTATAGGATTGCTTGATTCAACTCTTAGAGATAGGGGGAATGGAGTTCTTTTTCTCTAAATATTTTGAATTGTTGCCCCTGGTTGATTTCATTTTGAATACATGACATTAATGCCCTCAAGTGAATATCCCCAATATATAGCAATGGATTATATTCATGGTCATTGGGAACAAAATAGTTGTGCAAATACATTTCACACAATAAATTCTTAATTTCAAGAGAGGATTGGTAAGCTTGGAAAAATTCTTGCAGGGTTTCAATGGAAGAGTTTAGACCGGAAATGACCCTTGACAACTTAAAAGAAAGATTAAATGCTCCCTTAAATGCAATGCATATACCCTTGGGGGAGTCCTACATTCCATAGTTTGTGGTACTAGAGCTACCACATTATTTACCTTATCCTTTAATGCAGTAATCTCTGCATTCTTCTCCTCAATTTCTTCATTTTTCTTATTGATCTCTTCCTGTAGCTTGAGTGTTTCTCTATTCCATTCTTCTTTCTCTTGCATTTCTTTCAATAAATTTAGGGCTACTGATGCCCATGAAAAAGTAAGAGGTTTGTGCTTTCCTACTAGGATTTTCCCTTGCATTGGTTCTTGATGTTCAACTTGCTTTGCAACAGCAGTGAGTTCTACCAATCCTATATTTTCCTACCCCTTAGGAGTTTCTGCCTTCTTTCCATGTTTCCCTCTGAGTCTATGGCTCCTTTTTGGAGGCACACTAGTAGTAGACTTGGTCCTAGTTTTGATTTCTTTGGAGGAATTTTATTTTTCCTAGTGGCTATAGGATGCTCAATTTCTTTAGTTTTTCGCTTCCTAGGGCTAGGATTTACCTTTCTTGGTTTTTACTTCTTAGCCTTCCCTTTGCTAATTTCTACTTTTCTCATTTTTGTGTCCTTTCAAATAGCAGCCCTAGTGTGAACTATGGTTTTAGGGAAAACATTGACATTGGGGTCTGAAGATGAACTATCTTCATCCGCATGCTCAGATTCAAAGGAACTAATTTCTACTGCATGAGGGTTTGTGATAGGAATTGCCCCAGAAGTTGAAGCTCCAGAAGTGAATTTAATAACCCCCTCATCTCCACTAACCCTATGAGTTAGGGGTTAATTTCTAAGACCCACATTTTCTAATCTAAACTTCTTAATGTTCAAAAATTCATCCCATGACATATTGGACACATCTTGCAAAGACTTTTCTACCAACAATTTAATCAAACAATGATGGGAAATAGAGTTTTCCCTACTTTTTTTGTGTCTCAGCACCCATTATTCCAAGAAGATTGTACAAGACATTTGGCACATTCATCCTCCTACCATGTCTCATGTGATTCAAAAGCTTGAAATGCACATAATGGAGACAAGATTGGCGACCTTTGCAGGTTATGTATTTGATAACATAAACAACAACTTGCTTCCATGTTTTTGGCAAAGAAGTTCTTGTTCCTTATTTTTCTATAACAAGTTGAGGATCACTAGGCTTAGTGAATTTTTCTCTAACTGATCTAGCATCCCTAGAAGTAGGGTAGGGTTCTCCTTTAGTGGGAAAACTTGACACTTCAGCAATCCTTTCTTCGGTGGATATAACTTTTAATCCTTTCACCATTGCCTAACCATTAGAAAATGTTTGTTCTAATTCTAAGTCAATGTCGTTATTAAAACTATTTAGCTTTAGAAAGTAATCTAGCCAACCACAATTTCTGAATTTAGGTTCATAGAGTGCATCCTATAGGATTACCTGATGAACCATTGGTTCATTTATGATTAACTGACCTCCCATTGCCTCTACTCACACTCTGGAAAACACTTCTGCAAAGACTTATTTCCTATAATCCTTCTAAAAACCCAATTTCTCTTTCGATTTCTACAATTTTCACCAATACTAACACCAATGCCATATGACCTCTCAATTTTACCTTTTCAGTGGCATTATGATTCCGACTAAGGTAGTAAAGAAGACATAAAGGAGGGGTATTATCAAAAAAATGGTGGCAGCTTAATGTCATATCATGTATGCAGAACATCACTTCAACTACATCATTTCAAATTTACTGCTATGTTGGTGCATGAAATATGACTAATGACATGTATGACATGTAGGTTCACACTTCCCCCCCAACCTAAATAAAAGTGTGTGTTTGCACATTCTAGAATGGAAGTATGATATAATAGGGCATACTAACAGGATTTTCTATGTGAAATATCAATATTAAAGTACAATAATCAAACAAATGGATGTAAGTTAATTAATATACATTAAGTCATTATGCACGTACCTGAAAAGTTGGAATGTCTTTTCCAAAAAGTGTGGAAGGAAGTATTGGTCACTAGAAAAGTACAGTTGAGATGGTGGAGTGAAGTGATGGTGGAGTGATGTGGAAGAGAGAGAGGGTTGGAAGATGAATGGGTGGTTAGGTTTATTGATGGAGAAATGAATTCCCACAAAAAGTGGAAATCTTTATTATGGTTGCATGCATACCTTTGACTAGCTAGAAGGTTGGAAACTAGGTCTGCTTCCTTCAACTATAGGAACTTTGAAGTTATGGTATTCAATAAATTGCTGCATAAATTCATGTTTTTAGGTAGGCTTATGGTATAGCTTGAGACGATGACCATTGACCAAGAGCTTGAACTTGATAGGATCAATTGTTGTAAGCTGAACAACACCATTGGGGAAGAACTTTACAATCTCATATGGTCCCAACCACCAAGTTTGAAGTTTTCCTAAGTTGTCTTTATACCTAGAATCATAAAGAAGTGCTCAGTCACCTGGCTGGAACCTCTTTTCTTTGATGTATTTATCACGCCATCTAACTCTTTGGTTCTACAACATCTTAGTATGGTTGAGATTTGATTTCCTCATCTCATCTAAGGCATTTAGTTGCATAACTCTGTCCTCTTATGCCTCAGATATATCTATTCCAAGGTCTAGTGTTGTTCTAAGAGTTTTGTGTTCAAACTCTATAGGCATCATTTTTGTTTTTCCATACAAGAGTTCAAAGGGAGTAAAACTAGTGGTGGTTTTCCAAGTGGTTTTGTAGGTCCAAACAACTGCTAGCAACCTATTTTTCCAATATTTTCTGTGGATTGCTACAATTTTGGTCAAAATAGATTCTATTTCCTTATTTTTTTACCTTAGACTGGACATTGGCTTGAGGGTGATAAGGTGTAGATTTTCTATGCCTAACATTATACTCATTCACCAATGTTGTGACAAGAGTGGATGTGAACTGAGCCCCTTGATTTGTGACTATCTCTCTAGGAAATCCATAACATGTGAAGATTTCTTCGTAGAGGAATTCAAAAACTTTATTGTCCCTAGCATGTTTCATGGCTTTGACCTCAGCCCATTTAGTCACATAATCAGTACAAACCAAGATGTAAGATGTTTCATGGTGGATCAATTGGACGTACAAAATCAAGTCCCCATTTATCAAATGGTGTGACAACTACTTGAGTGTATAGAGGCATCTCATTTGATTTAGTTGGTCGACCCATCCTTTGACACCTATCATATTTTCTAGTGTATTTTCCTGCATCCTTATGAATTGTAGGCCAGTAATACACTGTATTGAGAATCTTTATGGCTATTCTCTTAGCTGCAAAGTGTCCCCCACAAGGTTCATTATGGAATGCATGTAGTATATCATAAGTTTCATCCTCTCCTATACATCGTCTCATCACATGATCTAGTCCAACATAGAATAAACAACTTGTTATCCATGAGAATGGAAAAGTTTTCTCAATAAGAACCCTTTTCTCTTTTAGAGAGAAATGAGGAGGAACTTTTCTTGTGACCAAATAATTGGTTATATCTACATACCAAGGTGTGTGCACACTGATGAGGAACAAATATTCATCAGGGAAGGAGTCATCAATGACTTGAGTGTCCTCTGATGTAGTCAATCTGGAGAGAAAATCTGCCACAATATTTGCCTTACCTAGCTTGTCTATAATGGTGATATCAAATTCTTGCATTAACAACAACCACCTTGCTAACCTTCCTATAATCAATGGCTTGTTCATAAGGTATTTTATGGCTGCATGGTCTGTATGGACAAATATTTGGTATCCTATGATATAATGCCTAAACTTGTTGAGAGCATAAATTACTGCCAACATCTCCTTCTTTGCCACTGTGTAGTTAAACTCAACCCCTTGTTGAAAAAGTAGATTTCATTCTCTATTGCTCCCTCTTTTTGTCCTAAGACAACCCCTATAGCATAATCATATGCATCTGTGTGAATATGGAAAGGGAGTCCCCAATTAGGGCCTTTGAGCATAGGAGCATGGGTTAATGTTGTTTTTAAATCAGAGAATGCTTTATCACAATCCTTTGTCCACTAGAACTCAACATATTTAGTTAAAAGATTATAAAGTGGTGTTTCCATCTTACTAAAATATTTTATGAAGTGCCTATAGTATCCTACATGTCCCAAGAAACTTCTAACATCTTTTTTCTTGATAGGAATAGAAAGATTGGTAAGTACCTCAATTTTGGTTGGGTCCACTTGAATTCCTTTCAGAAAGATATAATGGCCAAGGACCACTCCTTCCTGCATCATCATAAAGAATTTCTCACTGTTCAAGGACAAATTATGGTCCTCACATCTTTGCAAAACCTTTCTTAGGTTTTCTAATGCTTTTGCAAAATTAGTACCATAAGTAGCAAAATCATTCATGTAGATCTCCATACAATCATGTGAAATAAATGAGAATATACTAATAACTTCTCTTTGGAAGGTTTTAAGTGCATTGCATAGACCAAATGGGAGTATAGAATAGGCATAATTCCCCCAAGGATAGGTGAAAGTTTTCTTCTCCCGACCTTCAGGTGTAATCTGTATTTGATTATAACCACTAAATCCATCTAAAAAGGAAAAATACTACTTACCTACAAGTGAATCCAATACTTGGTCTATAAAAGGAAGGGGAAAGTGATCCTTTTTGGTGGCAGAGTTTAGTTCTCTATAGTCAACACAAACTCTCCATTTACCTCCCTTTTTAGGCACAATTACCAAAGGGGACACCCATTGGCTCTCTAAGATATGGTAGATAAATCTTGCATCCAATAACTTTTGTAGTTCTCCTTTCACAATCTCCCTCAATGCAGGGTTGATTCTCCTTTGTGGTTGCCTTACTGGTGTGCAACCATCTCTAATGTAGATCCTATGAGTAAAGAGTTTGGGATCTAATCCTTTCATGTCATGGTAATCCCATGCAAATGCATGATAATGCAACTTCAACAAGTTTTTCAGGGACAACTGTTGCTCTTGACTAAGCTTGTTATTAATATTCAAATGTTTCCCCTCTGAAGCTTGTACTTGTTTGGTCAACTCAATCATGGTTGTTTCACTAATGCTTGGCATTTTTAATTTATGTTGTAACAATGTATGAAGCATATCTATTGTTGTAGAAAATTTAGGTGCAAGAGAAGTTGGCAGAAGTATCTGCAATGGACATGTAGAACTAGATTCATGAGTGGGTGGTTCTTCATGCACTTCACAATGGTTCTAAATTATATGGGATAATATTTCATCCTCTTCCTGAAGCTACATAAAAGGACTTATGCCTACCATCATGAGTCATGCCACTAAATTGACCTCCTTGGCCTCTTCTCCAACAAGTGGCCAAATGGGGTTGTCCATATCATGGGATGGTTGAGCAGGAGGATTAAGGAAAAGATTTTTAATGATTCTCCCATAAAAAATAGTCATGTCCCCTGACCAACATCCAATGTAAGCATCTGTTGTAGCTAACCACGACCTTCCCAAAATAATGGGATACCCTCCTAATGTAGCTTTAGGGGAAAGGATCATGAAGTTTGCTAGATATTCCCAAGAGTCTAGAGTAACAACAAGGTCTTCTACTATACCATCTAGTTTGATAGTGGAACTGTCAACAAGCTGTAGGATAGTAGGAGTAGGTCTTATTTGTAACATTCAGTTGTTGCAGTATATCCTTATTCATCACATTGATAGCTTCTCCCAAGTCTATTAGAGAATTCTTTACTTGGATTCCATTTATAGTGACTTCAACTACAGGACTACCTGGGTCAGTATATTTAGGAATAATTATTTTCCCAAGCATAATATTTGCCAACTACCCCACCACATGAATTGTGGTGGGGTCTTTCTTTTTCCTCCCTGGCTTTTTGAGACATGCTTCCTTAATTTCCTTACTATATATGGGAACATCTTTTATGGCCTGGAACAAGGGTATCTTGACACATATGTGTTTCAACTGATCCAAAATATCAAAGGTTATTTCTTCCTTTTCTTCATTTTGTTTAACAATTTCTAACCTTTAAGGAAATGGTGGGTCTAGATCAGACTGCTAAACTGGTTCAGGATTCTTGAGCACACTTGACTGAGTAGGGATATCAGATAAATTTTTATGCTCCTCTTCTTCCACATGAAGCTCTATTATAATGGGAGTGGAAGGAGATGAAAAAGTGGTTCCTAAACACAGATGAATATCATTCACACTTACAACATATGCAGGAAATTGATTGGGATCTACAGAGTAAATTGATTGTTGTTGTGGTTTTTTATTTGGGTTAGTGTGGGTTGAGTTGGTAACTGTGTAGGTCTAGGTGTGCTAGCATTTGAGTTATGAGGAGGAGGCATTATAGCAGGTTGTTGAGGTTGTGGAGGCAGTTGCATGTAACTAGTTGCCTGGTTCAACCATTGTCATCCTCCCCTCCATTGGGATGTTCGTTGCTAGTTTCTTGGAGGTTGCTACCAATTCCCCTAGAATTGCTTCCACTAAGGTGGAGAGTTTTGGTAATTGGGCCAAGTATTTAGAGGGTTGTTCCAAGGCTAAGGTGGATAGCCTCCAAAGTTTGATGGGTATGGGGGTTTCCATTGATTACCAAATGCATAAGAATTCAAATAAGGTTCACTTAAATATAATGGATTTGGTGGCATACCTTGTCTTGGAGCACATGGCCTTCTTTGTACAATGTAGAAAACTTGATCATCATCACCCTGAATTGGCCTGAATTCTGGTGGAATTTGCTTGTTGTTAATGTTGGCTACCATTTCACATATGTAGTCCTTCTTCTTTTGCCTACAATGAGGACAATATGCCACCAACATTGCCTCTTCCTCCTCATATTTCTTCTTTGCTTAAAGTGTATCTAGTTGAGTGGCCATATTGTTTATGATATCTGATTGAAATCTTCCAGCAAATGAGTGATTTACATCCTTGAAACTCTGTTAGTGGAGGATTTATCCATAGAAGATTGGTAACCTCTTCCTTTCTTTATAGCTTCCTTGGAGTAATTTTGACATATCTTCTTAGTATCATCTTAGGGAACTTGGGTGATATCTCCTCCTCCTATCAAGTCCAAATCATCAATGTAATTTTCATTGGTCCCTCTAAGGAAGAGCAACTTTTGAGATTCTTCATTGAGTGCATGATGTGGGGATTTCTATAGAAAAAATAGGAACCTTGAAATATAGTCCTCCAAACTTTCATCCTCCTTTTGCTGCATCTTGAAGATATCATCTCCTCTCATATCACTACCTCTACAGTATTATTTATACTTCTCAAGAAACTTTGTTTTCATATCATCCCAAGTCTCTAAAATATTCCTACCTAAGCCCATAAACCATCTTAATGCAACTTCCTTCAAGGTAGTAGGAAAAAATTTAGGCCTATGAGCATCAATAGTGCAATCATAGCTTCTACAGAGGATATCAAATTCAAACAAGAAAGTGTCAAGGTCCTCTATTACAAGCCCATAGAATTTAGGAAGAACTAAAGTAGGGATGTTCTTGAGGTTATCAATTTCATTCTGGTGAGTGATAGGGAATGAAAAAGATGGTTGGTTAGGTCTATTTTGGTTTTGGCCAGCCATAATTGCTTGATGGATTTTCAAAGCAAATGGATTCTCAATCAGGTTTTAGGCAGCTTGCTCTTTAGAGGAAGTTTCATAACTACTCAAATTGGGAAATTAATTAGAAAAATGATTCACCTACTCTTCTTCTTCGTCTCTTGGAAAATTTTGAAACTCAACTAGCTGGTTATCAAGATTAGGGTCATTAGGAAGGAATCTCCCCAAAGCATCTCTTCTCTTGCCTCTATGCATGCAGTATTAACTCAGTATCAATCAACTCACACAAAGAATTGGTGAAAGAATAGAAAATCATTACTTTATTCAAATGAAGGGTATGCTAAAAACAAACTTTAGAGATACTGAAAAAAGAAAAAGAAATTGGAAATGGCTCTAAATAACTTCCTAGCTTGACACCATCCCTAACAACGGTGCCAAAAATGTTAGCCTCCTCTAATAGTTCAATAACTAAGTCGTTAAAGCTATAACTTGGAGATTAGATATCTACACCAAGTAGTTAGCTTGCTCATCATGAAGGTTCATTTCATTATCAATCCAAGGATGTGAACTTGAAATGGGTCAGCATTGTTTATGCACTAGGACTCAATTGTAGTCATCCTTATCCCATGACTAGAAAGGAAACAGTACTAAAAGTGAAATACTTGAAAGGAATTAGCATAAGTATTGAGCATGAATCAAAAACTAAATTAAATTGAAATGAATGACATAAACATAAATCTCAACAAATAGACAGGAAGTTACTCTGTATGCCTTGGGTGTAGGAACAAACAGTTGCTAAGACCGTAACTAATTATTGAACAAAAAAGTAACTACTAAATTGAATGGATGGAATTCTCATCAAGTGGACCCTCTTGAATGAGTCTTCCCTAAACTAACTCAGATGCAACAAATAAAAGTATCATTTCGTTCATTGAAAACATTATTACATCAAAAAACATGACTGTATTCCTTGAAACTAAAAATGAAAGTACAATATCAGAACGTCCAACTCCTAGAAGAGGAACATCCGATCATTATTTGTAGAAGGAAAGATTCTAACTAACCCTAACTAACTGGGTAGTTGACTCCAATAAACTAGGAGGACACCATTTATTGAAAGCATGAAAAAGAGGAAGGAGGTTATACATGCACAAGACTTAGTCAAATCCAATCTTGCCTCAACGAGGATCCAACATAGCAACACCTCCTAAATCTACTCAACTAATAAACATGGTCATTTAAAGGTAAGTTATAACTTCCACATGAGCTGGAAGTTTCCCTCCATTGACCTCTTTAATGTCCATCTTTTTGACTCCTTTAGCAACCAGCTAGCTGGCATGAAATTCTTCCACCTTGCAAGCTTCATTTGTATCTAGATCTTAATGTGAATCTGCATTACGACATGAGCGTGCACAAGACAATTGTATATCCATAATCACCTTGAAGTCGGTAATCCTCGAAATCCTCGATCTCAGGATCGCCAGGTGAGGATCAGGTTATGCAAAGTTCCAGTTCGAGAAATTAAGTAACAGGTCTCGAAATAAAGTAAAAGGAGAAGTCGAGACGTCGAAAAAAGGAAGGATCGAGAATAGGCGTAAAGAGGATCGGGAGAAGGAGATCGAGGAAAGATCGGGATAAACAGGAGAGATCAAATCATCTCGAGAAGTCTAAGAATCGATGAATAGAGAGTGAAGAGAATTAATCTCGTCCGTGCTCGAGGAGAAGATCGAGAATACGAAAGAGAGGGAGAGAGATAGAGATAAAGATAGCGATAGGGAGGGAGAAACATAGTGTGTGTGAGTGAAAGAGATATGGAGATAGAGTAATAGAGGTTTTAGAGGTGAATTATCATATACTTAATCAAATGGCATGTTACGTTGAGCATAACTCCCCAAGGACGCATGCTATCCTTGGATTGTTGGCACAAAACAACTAATAAAAAATTTGACTAGCTCACTCTCATTATCGCACTCTATAACTTTTTAATTTAGATTTTAAGTTTGAAACTATTTTTATTACATAAATTTAAATAAAAATTATAAATATAATTATTCTAAAATAATTAAAATTTTAATAAGACATATAATTAAAATTAAATTAATAATAAATTTTAAGTATTATTTGTAATTTAATAAAAAATTAAAAATAATTAAAATAAATTTCAAACTTAAATCTAAATTAAAAATTAAAACATTTTAAACTTGATAAAAATTATAAATAACTTGATTAATATTACTAAAGATAGAAAAAAAATTTCAAAATCAATTAAAAAAATTTAAATATTTTAATTATTTAAAATTTAGTAATAAAATTAATTTAATTTCAATTTAATTTATTTATTCTTTAATATTTTTTAAATATAAATATGAACCTTATAATAATTATTATTATCTTAAATCATCGAACACCTTTTCATCAATTCTCACTAAAATACAATCTTGTAATATTAAAGAAATCATTTAACTTAATAATCTTTTACAGTTTTGAAAGTCAGATAAGAGAATATGTGAAAGCAAGGAAAATTTAATATAATTAAATTAAAGACATCACCATCGGTTAATGCAATGCTGAGAAAGGGGGAAAACAACAGGTGAAAAATTAAACAAAAATAATTAGTATGCACTTCGAATTTTGAAACCCAAAATGCATATCTTTGAAAATTATCCGCATACTAAGTGTGTAGGATCAAATTTTTTCTTTCACATCGCACAAACATAATGTGTTTCCCTTTTGTACAGGTGGTAAAAAATGTCGTTGTTGCATTATACTCCAAACAAACTGTTTGAGCGGTAATTTTTGCCACGGATACAAATGCAGAGGACATTTTCTTTGGTCGTAGCATTGATTTTAGTTATCGAATAAATTTTCCACCTTGCTACACATTAATGGCCCATCCTACTTGCAATGTTTTGGCAGTGTGAGGCTTGACAACTAGGTTGGATGCTACAAACAAGAAGTTGCTAGAAATGGCTATGGGATGTCCCTTCCTTTGACAGACTGTTAGATGCAGGGGCAGGTAGGATGGGCATGCCATTTTGTATGGTGTGTAATATTTTCCATCCTTGCAATCACAATATTGATATTTTTAATTGTAAGATCAAAATCAAACATTAGCTATCTGGCCTCATTTTACACTTTGGTTACAAAATAATTTTATATGAACTTTATAATTTGGTGTTATGTATATGTATAAAAAGATATTCATTTGCACTCACTTCTACACACACATCATAAAATTGAGAATCATCCACTTACACATGAGATTAAGCATTCACATTTGTACTTAAACCAAGAAAGAAATATAACATATCTAATCACACTCATCCTACTGCATGAATCACCTATCAATCTTTCTATGATTCATATGCATGTTTTAAGTTTAATGCATGTCAAGATATTTTTAAATACAACCTATTAAAGTAAAAGGTTATTTGACTAATTAATTATTTAATTCCTTAGGTTTTTTTTCACACTAGCTACTTCAGCTTACTCGGGGCATGTATTTTTTGTCTCAATTCATAAGATTGAGAAAAATGCTATGATCTATTTTTATCCTGACCTAGGATTATTTTTGCTTTTTATTTTTTCAATTCATAAGGATTCATTATTGTATCATTCATTGAGTGAGGCTTGCATGTTCATAATGAAGAAGTAGTCTCTTGGCCTCCATGGATTTGTTTTTCTCTCATTCTATGACAACTGTTTGATTGCAAGTGATTCTTGGGAGCTGTAAGATTGAGGAATCAACTCCAACATGGTATTAAAGCTCTAAATATATAATTATCTATCTTTTTTTGAGATTTTTTGTCTTGAGAAAAAATGGTGCATCTTGGAGCCAAATGAACCTCACCATTGTATCTAGAAGGCACAATAGCCTTAAGATTGACTATCCAAATGTTAAAATGAAAGAAATGGATTTTTTTGTAAATTTTGTTTATGTCTTGAGATTTGGGATTGAGAAATTTTGTATAGCATTTAAATACATACATTGTATGAAATATGTACGTCATGCAACTTCATGCATGTCCCTACGTCTAATTCATGCAATGCTCTACATTTTTTTGGAAAGTATGATAATGGTGATTGGTTTTTTCCAATGTATTTCAATGTTCTTGGTGGTTATTTTTATTTTTCATAGTACAATTTTGATTTTTGTGGTGACTATTTTATCATTGATGACATTTTTATGCACAATAGTAGTTTCACTCAATGGCACCACAAACACCATTGAAGTTTTTCACAACATCAATGCATTTGATTACTAGTGGTGATTTTTCACATCTTCTCGCCCAACATTCTTGCTAACAATTCTTACCACTAACACTAGAACCCTCACGACTTTTGCCCAAGCGATAGGCATCTTGTGAACATCCTAACAAATATCGCCAAGAAACTATTTTTTGTCTAGTAGAAACCATTTGTTGGTGTCTTTCAATAGTTTCAAGACCCTATTTTACAATTTTCCATCAACACTAGCAATTTTCATCCGTGCACAACAATTTTGTGAATAATTCTAGTTTTTTACCTTGGCGAATATTCTAGCACATGTAAGGTATATTCTCATGCATGCAAAGTATATTATAGTGAGAAGGGTATATTTTGGTGGCTTATTTTCACTGACATCACTAGGACACTCATCCTCTACCTTGCATTAGCCCTAATTCACCTTAAAGGAGTTTTTTTGCATAACTTGGGCATATAGAGTCAAATTTTGACAGACAAGATATTATCAAAAAGTTGGTTCTAAGAACTTTCTAGTTGTGTGGGTGTTTTTTTTAAATTTTACTACTAGTATATTTTATTACTTATCAAAGTCAAATCTTTCTTTTGGCTCTCGAGCTCATAACTTTTTTCCTAGACCTTTGTTTTTCATGATTCTTATAGCATTAGAAAACTATTTTTAGAGCTATCCATGAACCTTTTCCATATTTTTTCCCAACTTTTTTATTATTTTTATCATTATTTTACATTCTAGTTGATTTCTTGGACATTTTGGCACTTGGAAAAAAATTATGTGAGATGACTTCATTTGAGCTATTTTATATACATATTTCCAACACTTTTTCCTTCTAGACATTTTCAACATCTATTGAATGCACTTTTTTATTTATAGACACATTGAAATAAAGTGCCACCATTGTGCATGCATTTTGGGGATCTTGCACATCATTTTGTGCCTTGTTTTGTACTCGTGATCCTTTATAAAAGTGTCATGTGTGGTTTTTGTGTGCACTTTGTTATTTACAATCACAACCTTGTCTACCTTCATGCATGTGCACCTTATTTTGCACACCCTTTTTTAGTTGCAAGTACTATCTTGTGCATGTTTTTTTGATGCCTATTCTCCTCCATGCACTATATAATGACACACAATTTTAGTGAACCTATCACGTCTCTTCCTTGTTAGCATTATGGGGGGCTTCATGCTATCATGCTATTGGTGTTAGTGCTTCCTTGGTTTTGATTTGGAGTAAGCCATGTATCTAGTTTGTATTCCTATGTACCAGGTCTAATAGTTGGTTACCCATGCATTTTAGTGAGATAGGACACATACCATATAGACACTCTTGCATCCATATTTTATGGAGGCTATGTTCTATTAGCATGTGTAAAAATCCTTATTGCTTTAGCAAAAACTCAAGTTTCAGATGTCCCAAAATTTTCCTAAGTGTCTAATGTTCTAAGTTCTCCATCTAATAGAATGGCCAAATGGGTATTTGGAATTGCAAGCTTGACAAAGGTTGAATGAGAATTGGCCAAGTTATGACCAATCATAATTTCTAGTGGTTCGCAGAACCATTGTTGTCTCCAATGGAGGTTCGTTGAACCTCTAGTTTCCTCAACAAAGTCTTGAAGTTCTTCATGAGGGTTGATAAGCAAAGACAAAGGAAAGAGGGTTCCCAAGTAAGTAAAAGTTTTATTTTGACATCTCCAAGAGGTTTCAAAACCTCTGTTGGTCATCAATGTGGTTCTACAAAATTCATTACGTGTCGAAAAGGTTTACCAAAGAAGAAGAAGAAAAGAAGCAAAGCAAGTTCAACATCAACAATCTTGGTGGTTTTTAGAACCATCATCGGTTACAACAAAGGTTCTCAGGACCTATCTTCTTGGTGACAAGGGAGTAGTGAAGTAAAACAAACAAAGGGAGAGGGAAATGAAGTGTTATGTTTCAATATTTTCATTAGTTAAAGAACCATTGTCAACTTTGACAAAGGTTTGTTGGACCACCATATTCTCCAACAATAATTTTTGAAGGCGTGTTTTTAATGCATGAGTCATCTTTAATGCTTCCAACTACTTCATCTATAATTTCTAAAACTAAATACTTTAGGATGACATCATGAACACTTCTACAAGTTGTGTAGGTTAGTTGGCATGAAGTCCATGCTTATTTATTGCTTCCTAGAACATATTTTATCATGTCAAAAGCTTTTGACCATCCTAAATTGCTAATTTCAAGGGATCTTTTGCAATCTAGTTGCTTTTCCTTCATGCCAAACATCATTCAACCTATCCAAAAAATTCCCCGCATGTTTGTAGATGTTTTTGATTAAACAACAGGGAAAAGGGCCTTGAACTCAAATACAAGAAGAATAGTAGAGACCAACAAAAAAACATTCCCAAGGCCACTACAAGGAACCACAACCCGAAGGGTAGCAGGCTAAGCTAAAAAACTACAAATTAAGAACAACAAAAAAATGAAAGGGAGCATGCAGGCACAACAAAAAAAACCCAACCCTAGAATAAGAACATACTAAAATAGAAATGGCAAGGGCCAAGATCCCTTCAATCCTTAGGAATAAATATTAAGTCCCAATTTTTCTTTATCACATAAAGGGAGTCCTCCCAGTCCAAAGTATTCTTTTGTTTTCTATCATCTTCTTAGGTTGAATCTCCCATGGCTATCCCTTGCATTTTCTTCTATTGTCAGATCTTGGTGTGTCCATAAATAGTGCCAAATATTCAATAGAAATGAGAGTGTCAAGAGCAAGCTGCATCTATTTAATCTTCCCATTGACATTGTCAGGGTCAAGTTTGTCTTTCAAATTATGAATACAACCCTAAACTTGAAGATTTGAAACTTGTTCTCTAAGCCTTTTTAAGGATTTAGAGTTAGACCCTTTTTGCTTATTCTCCTTCATCATGTTATCTTCATTGTTTATATTTACATTATCTTGTTTCATTTCCATTTTTTTCTTCTTACAGATTGACCTCTTCTAACCCATTTTTTGTCTCCTGGCCCATATTCTCTATTTTTCTTCGATATTAAACTCCTCATAGTTTAGCTTCTCATTGTTTTCTTATTCTTCTTCATTAGCACTGTCCCCATTGTCAAAATCATTATTCTCCTCACTTTCAGTTTCTGGGTGGGGAAAGAATTCCTCTTCATACAATTCTTTCATCACCTCCTCAAATATAAGTTTCTTTCCTTTTTTATTTGTGTTTTTTTCTTGTCACCCACACTAGCTAGCCAGACTAACCTTCATTCTCGAGAATGAGAGGGTCTAGAACTACCACCCCCTTGACATTATCTTTTAGGTCATCCATGATTTCTATAGTGACATTTTATGAACCCTACTTCATTGAAGTATCATGTTTCCTCTTTTTGTGATCTTGGGTGCTAGAAGTAAGTTTCCTTTCCACCAATGGAGCTTTTGATGGTTTTTCTTCAAAAGGATAAATTTCCCCACCTTTAAGAATTCCTTTTTTGGTTTTTGTAACCCCAAAAGAGGGATTTTTGGGAGACACATGCTAATTACTACTAATGAGATTTAAATCCAGAGGGTTGTTAGCAGGAGCTATGATTTTTTATGGAGTATTGGCCAGAACATGCTTATAAAGAGTTAGTATAAGACCCTACTGTATAAGAACCTAGTGTAAGGGTGGCAAGGCACCATTTTCTATACAATGATACAAAGAAGAAAGAAAATAGAAAGGGATATTTATTTGTTCCTTGTGCCTAATGTGATTTAATAAGGGAAAGTGGTAGTCATGCACTATTTTAAATCTTCCTTCCAAGGTAAAGTAACCAATTATGTGTAGACTTACCATACTAAAGGGGACCAATAGCTTCTCCTAGTTGTAGTTGTTCTAGAACCTTTCTAGTTTTTCCTTTTTCGAAGATGTTTATGAATATCTGATGATTCACTCTACTCTGTCTCACCACTTTTTAAGCCCTTATTCTTGATTCTTGTGACCTCTGCAATGAGTTTATTCATCACCATGAAATTGATGTTTCCTATCGAGACTTGGTTGTTCTTCCAAGAAATGTAGAATCTAGACGCTATCACATCGTTGAACCCTTGCATGGCCTAAAAAAAGGAGTCAAGCTAGCATCTTCAAAGATTTTCCAAAGCTCCATTTTTTTTGTAGTGGAACATAGGAAAGGGGTTCCGATCTCTTCTATGGACCTCCCATTTTACTTCCTCCTACCTTCAAACACATAAAATGCTTCTATAGAGGAAGAAGGCACTCAAAAATAAAATGAGTTTTATAGCAAAAGAAAGAAATCCTACTCGTTAAAATGGAAAGATCACATGAGAGATATCACCTCAAAATTTTTAACTCCACTAGAGTATCAAGCCACTTGTCATGTAATATGTACTTTCTAGGATTTCTATTAATAATTTCTTTATTTATATTCTTCTTCCTTGAATTATCATGATTGATGAGAGACGTATCAATTGTGTAACTTGTAAAAATTTCCCTCGAGTGAGGATTGAAAAATCTATCCACTTCTTCAGTGGGGCTGATAACAATCACTCTTTATCATAGCTTTGTTATCATAGATGATACCAATATAATCTTTACCATAGAAATAATTACTAAGATATTTTAAAAATTAGGATTTTTATTTTTAATATCATTATACTTTCTTTTACAAACAAAACTTCCACTATCTTCCATGAATCTTAACTTAGACTTATTAGGTGATGAGACTTCTTCATTTTGTAAGGGTTATAAAAGGAACATAGGATATCAACTCCAACCTTACACATTTTACATATGTCATTTATCATTATAATTTTTTAAAATTTTGTTTGTCCCAATTCTTTCATCTGAAGTAAACTTTTTTATTTTTTGAGGGGCTTGGTCATATCCACAGCTTTTCTAGTGAGGGAAAGATATCCCTTCATTAGAAGTTGTGTCTTTAACTTTTTTTCCCTCTATGAAGGTATGGCAAATCTTGATATTGAGAAAACCTTCAATGAAATGTTTCGAATACTCAATCATGTCTCTTGTTTCCCAAGGAGCAACAAAATCTCCCTTAAGAATATGAATTATTAATTTGGAATCTCCTATAATAACTTGATTGAAGCCCATTTCTTTCATTCTTCTTAGCCCCCACCAAGCAACATAAGCTTTTGCCACATTTCTATTGTAGATGCCTAAATTCTTAGCATAACCTTCAATAAACAAACCATTATGGTCTCTTATCATGCCTCTGACAACAACTATTTTTGGGTTTGCTTTTGAGCATCAATCAAAATTAAGTTTTTCCATTCTTTCTTGGGGGCAATTATTTAGTTAACCTTTTCTTCAAAATATTAGCCCAGTTTACCCTGGTTAAATCAATTTTGATCCCCCAATTTTGTTTAATCCTTAGGTATGTGTAAGAAGGCACATTTTTAGATAAACCATAATGAAAAGTGTTAATATTTTCTTGGATTTGTTATTTTATTCTTGAGAAAACATCCATACTACTCCTCTTCGTATCTCTGAAGATTTTTTTGTTTCTTTCTTTCCATAATCCCCATGAAATGAATGGAGGGATTTGCTTCCACAGATCCTTAATGATAGGGCGCCCAAAAGGAAAATTTTTCTAGTTTTCAAAAAAATCCCCTAGAGAGTAGGGGAAAATCTGATTTATCATAAGAATCCTTAAGACATGGGTCCAAACCTCTCTAGAGAAAGAACGATAAAAGAATAGGTGTTCAATATTCTCATTCTCCTCATAGCAGAGAGAACATCTATTTATAAATTGATAACCTCTCTTTTTAAGATTGTTGATTATGAGAATGCTACCATGGAATTCAACCCACCAAAAGCAGTTGAATTTGGGGATTTGTTTAGCAATTCCAAATAAGATTCAAATTGAAACTTGTAGGTAGTGGCGAAATTTGATCCATCACATTATAAGCATACTTGACAGAGAAGTTCCCCAAAGGAGAGCTACTCCAAATCTACTCATCCTCCCTATTTAAGGAGAAAAAGAGGCAATCACCTATTTGTTGACTTAAAGCTTGGGATATGAATCCCCACTCTTATTGTCTCCCTCCCCTTAGATTTCTTCCTCTAGTCAATTATTGACCAAAATTCTTCCATCTTGGGATTTCCCCAACCCAATCCACATAATTTTGCAAGAAAATCCCATTGACTCTGATTATCCTTTCCTTGATTTGATTTAATTGAGTTATGGAAGATAGAATCAATCTATTTTTCCATAGTTCATCCCAGAACAAGGTTTTCCTACCATTCCATATTCTCCTTTTGACTCCTCATTTTTAAAATGTTTCTTATTTTTATTAAATTGTTCCATATTACAAAACCATTTGGCAACTCTGGGGAAAATAAAAAGCTTCCAGGATCAAGATTCCCAAGATATTTATCTCTAAAGATATCCACCCAGCATTTGTTTCCTTCAAGGAAGTTCCAACCAATTTTAGATAGTAGTGCTTTGTTGAGAAGTTTTATCCTTCTTATTCCAAGGCCCTCAAATTTTTTAGGTGAGCATACTTTGTCCCAATTAATTAGAGCAATCTTGGAGTTTCCTTCTAACCCCATCCATAGGAATTTTCTTTGAATTTGTTCAATTTTGTCCACTATGAAGGTAGGAATCTTAAATAAGGAGAGGTAGTAAATTGGGATATTTTGAAGATAAACTTTTAAAAGTTGAAGCTTACCAACTTGGCTGAGAAGCTTACCTTTCCATACTGCCAGCTTTTTTGGATCTTCTCAATTATATTGTTTCAAGAATTGTTAGTGGGATTTTTAGTGCTTAAAGGTAAACCAAGATAGGAGGTCGACAGAACAACCAATTGATAGCCTAACATCTTTAGTACAAAATCCTTGAGTAAATTATCCATATTAAAGAAGTAAGCCTTACTTTTGGTATAATTGATATGTTGTCTAGAGACCATAGTATAATCCTTGAGGGTAGATTTCTAGAGGGTGACTTCAACTATTGACGCTTCTCCAAAAAGGAAAGTATCATCCACAAATTGTTGATGAGAAGCAGGAGGTAGAGAAGAAGCATCCTTAATCCCTTTGAGAGATCCAAGAATGAGATTTTTTTGTATATTTATCCCTAGAACTTTTGTGGCAATGATGAACATGTAAGAGGATAGGGGATCTCCTTGTCTTAACCCTTTTTCCACAAGAGAAGTACCCTTTTGGGACCCCATTTATCATGAATGTGCATTTTGGGGTAGTAAAACAGAGTTTTGAAAGCTTTAAAAATATTCTTTTAAACCCAAACTTCTCGAGAACAGTAAGAAGAAACGACTAGGAGATTCTATCATAGGCCTTTGAAATATCCAATTTAAGATCCATGCCCAATTTTTTACTATACTCCATTGAGTGCATATATTCATGAGTGACAATGAAAACATCAAGAATTTGTCTTCTTTTACAAATCCTTTTTGCTTTGATGAGATCATTTTGTAGAGAACCTCTTTCATTCAATTAACAACAAGCTTGGAGAATATTTTGTAGACTATATTGCAAAGGCTTATGGGTCTATAATCCTATAATGAAGTAGTATCCTCTTTCTTGGGGATAAGCACAATAAAGGTGGAATTTATTTGATTAAGAAATCTTCCTGACTTGAAAAATTCCTTGGCATCTTTAAGAAGATCCTTTGAAATGATATCCCAAAAATCTTAGAAGAAGGCAAGGCGGAAGCCATCAAGCCTAGGGGATTTGAAGGCTCTGGAAAAGAACACAAATTTTTGTTACTTCCTGAGACATTATAGGTTTCTCCAACTCTTTGAAATCCTAATCAAAGATCACATTAGAGATTATATGAAATATTTCCTCTACCCTAGGAACCTTCTATGTAAGATCAATACCATAATATTTGAAAAAGGAAACAACATCTGTTATATCCATCTCCAAGGGAAAAATAGAGCCATCTTCTTTAACTAGAGATTTTATATTGTTTATTTTTCTATGCTTCATGGTGGATTGATGAAAAACTTAGTATTTTTGTCCCCCTGCTTTAGCCACTAAATCCTTGATTTTTGTTTTTAGAATGTTTCCTCCATTTTTTAGATCTTCATACATTCCATACATAACTACCTTTCTTTATTCATGGTCTCCTCATCATTAATACCTTCCTGCATTATTTCTTGAATTTCCTTCTTATTTGATAAGACATTCTTCTTTTGATGACATTCATTTCCAAAGGATAACTTGTTCCAGTCTTTTACTTTACCTCTTATCCTTTTGAGTTTCTGAACAAAACAATACATCAGAGTACCTTGAAAAGAAATACTCCACCACTTTTGAATGAGATCCTTAAGGTCGGGGTGAGAATCATACCTGTTTTCATACCTAAAAGGAAAGAGGGCCCTAGCTAGCTCCTCCTCCCAAACCAAGAGGATAGTACTATGATCTGAACCTATTATTGGAAGGGAAAAAATGCTGAGCATGTAGGAAAAATATCCCAACTATTGGAAATGAGAAACCTATCTAGATTCACTTGAATGTGGTTAGTTCTGTGTCTCTATTTGGCTAGGTGAACAACGATCCCTGTAAGTCAACATCCATTAGCCATTGGGAGGAAATAAAATCCACAAAGTTTGACATTTTGTCAGAAAAGTCATCCAGACCCCCCAATTTTTTTGATGGGTATAAGGGGTATTGAAATTCCCTCCCAACATCTAGTGCTCATTTTGTCTATTTGAGGTAATGGTAGAGATACAGTCCCAGAGTTGGATTCTTGCCACTCTAGTTTTGGGAGCGTAAATATTTATGAGATTCTATTTAACTAAACTCTTCTTTTCTTCCATAATAGTAACCAAACTATTTTTTTATGGGAACCTTTTACACCTTTTATTCTTGCTAGGTTCCATAGAGCATCAATTCCTCCAAAGGCACCATCAACATTGCTCACATAATATTCAGCTGCAAGCCAAATGTTTTTAACAAACTGATCAAAGGTAGAATTTTGCATTTTTATTTCTTGGATAAGTAGAATATCCACTTTCAGGTCAACAATACAACATTTAACAAGATGGTATCTTAGGGGGCTATTCAACCCATGAACATTCTAGGACAATATTTTCATTGCTAAAAAGCACAATTAAACAATTAGCATCTGTCAGACACTGACACCCAGGGGCCATGCCCCCCCCCCCCTTCACTTCCTATTTTTCTTTTTCCCCAAAAGGCCATCCAAGGTTTTATATTTCCCCATGGCCACAATTCTTTGTGTATGATTATCTGTTTAGATCAATTTTACCAATTGTAGAAAGAGACAAAAGATTGTAGAAGAATGAGACAAGAAGATAGAAGTGACACAACATATACGTGGAGAAACCCTTTCGGGAAAAAAATCCATTAGAATCAATAGTGCTTGTATTATTTAACCTTAGAAAAAGATTACAATAATATTGTATCAATCCTTGATTGATATGCTTCCTTTCCTTCAACAATCCTTCTTCACAACCTACAATAATCTCTCATGGAAGTCTCATACACTTTCTGCAACACAATCTATCCATGCATTCCATGTGACCAAGCATGAATCCACACATCCCATGTCATGCTTCAAAACCTCACACATGCACAAGCTCAACCTGATAACCTACAATCAACTCTCATACACTTTCTGCAACACAAGCTATCCATGCATTCCATGTGATCAATCATGAATCCATAGATCCCATTCCAAGCTTCAAACCCTCACACATGCACAAGCTCAACCTGCTAACCTGCAATAAAATCTCATGGAACTCTCATCCACTTGCTACAATTAATAGACAATTCTTGAGCATGTAAACTCATAAGAGTTGTCAAATACAAGAGCATAAAGCTCCTCTCAAAAATCTATGCCTAGATTGTGCAAGTAGAGTTCCACAATGTAATATGTGATCAAACCAAACTCTTCCTCAATTTAGGCACCCTAAACTGAACACTTAACTGAAATTTGGTCAAGAAAATATCTTGCAAGCATCACCTCAAAGTTGGAACCCAAGAATGGGCACACTTAGTTGAGCCTTGTAAATATCTTCTCATGCAAAAGGTGTTAACTCAAAGATGCCAACTTGGGCCCCCAAGGTGGGTCCAAGTCAATCTTAGTTAACTGAAACACATCTCTCCACCAATTCATGCAAACATTATGCATGATTGATCATCCCCACTTAACTAAATGTATCCACCTATTATTTTTCATGCAACTAAAGTCATTATTCATGCAACTCAAGTCAACTAAAGTCAACTAGTATTCAACTCAAAATAACTACATGCAATTGAAGATAACTGAACCATAGCTGAACTAGATTGAACTAAATTGAATTGACCTTAACTGAACTGAATTGAGCTAAACTGAACTAATACTGAACTGAACTCCACTCATGTAAATATCAATCCCTAACTTGTAGGATCTAAACATACATTACTGAAGTGTTATCAATCCTCCAAACAATTAACTGTAGCAAGGTGGGTTCCACCTTCCATATGGGCACCCCATGTGCTCCTATTTTGTAGGAGCTCTTCTTGGGCATCCCCACATGTTCCTATCATTTAGGAATAATCAAAAATGTCAATTTACATGTTCATTTCATTTGAATTTAATATCTTTCTAATCCTAGTGTTGGGGAACACTTTCCAAGGACTTAGGAGATACCTAAAATATGTTTAGGATTGCAATTAAATGGCATCCTATTCCCAACACACATCACGAGAAACCTCCCAAGTGCATTTTTCCCTTTGAGAATTTCTTCCCTATTTTTGGTCTCCTCCTACATCGATTTTTTTTTTTTTGTAGATGTTATTATACATAAAAAAAATAGAATTTTATCTACACTTGTGCCTAGGGATAAGTCGGGTGATGTTTCATCTCAGTTATGCCTGATCTATAAAGGAAACCTTTGTTTTCATTTTAGGGGTTTTATTTTTTGGGATAAAAGGGGTCCTACAAAGATGAGATTAGTTTTAGTCTATAACAGGTGAAGTTCCTTATCTATCACTCATTACATTGTAATACTCTTGTAATATGGTCGGTAGCATATATGAATATATACTATTATGTAACTATCTCCTGCTTTGAGATATAACACTTTTTGAATTAAGTAATCAAGGATTTGCAAGCTTTTCAAGAATATTTGTTGCTTGAACTATTTATCTATTTGTTTTCCATTCAAGCAGAGGTTTAAATGCTTGCATGCGAATAGTGGGAGTGTTGTTGTTTCATATGGATTCTTAAGTATGGTTCCATAGTGGGTTCATAGTGATCTAGTTGTCATAAGGTGATAAACATTGTGTGTATTGTCAAGTTATGTTATAACATTATGATATAAAATTCATGATACTTGATTGTGTAGCCTAATGATAGACATTGGTCAATTTTTTGTAGTTCTCACTCTCTAAATAGTTCACAATATTTAAATCATATTCCTTAATTTTTTTATTTTTATTTTTTTGATATGCTCCATCTCTCACACATAATACTAATGCCAATTGAGGTCCATCCATACTTGTGTTAGACTCTAACCAACTCTTTCCATAAGGTGTGAGAATAATATATGTTAGGTGTTATTTTATAACCTTTCCTTGACAATCATGCTTAGTGCCATATAAGGAAACCCACCTAGTTTTTTCAAAGCTTGAAGTGTAAAGAGTAACTATCTTTAGAGTGGTTCTCAGTGAGTTGGCCAACAACCTAAATTCTTTGAATATAAGACTTGAAAAACCTTTAGAAGATTCCAGACCATCAGTTGGAAACACCAACACATTCCATCCTTGGTTGATTAGTTTCTTTAAAATATTGGCACCTATATTTTAACTATAAATATTTTTTTCATTAGTTGAGTAGTGTCGGGGTCACCCATGTAGATTGATGTATCATATGTATCTTCATCAATTAAATTTTTGTCTTGGTTTTCCATCTAATAATTGATCAAGTAGTATCATTGGGGTCATATAGTTTTCTTTCTTTTTTGATCCCAATCATCATCTTGATTTTAGAAAAGGTTCTTCAATTATAGCACTACAATAATCATCCTTCAACAATTGTTTGTAGCTTCTTCAAAATTTAGTGGTGTTCAAGTTATGTTCCTATTCTTTTTGAGACATTGTTTTGGAGGTTTCTTTGTCCTTCATATATATTTCTCTTTTATGGAGGAGTTTTTTCTTGTTAGGTTTTCTCCTTTTTCTTTGATTATGAGAGATATTTTTATTTATATATGGGTACCTCATTAGGCCTAATTGTCAAGACCCATCTTTTTATTTTTATGTATTAATCTTTTAGAGGTCTTAGCTTCTCATTTAAGTTACACTTAAAGGGGGTGTTAGAGTAAAAAGGTATTTTCCTAATTACTTATTTAATTTTTTAGGTCCCTTTTCACACTAGCTACTTAATATTACTTAGGTCATGTAATTTTTTGTCTCAACTCATAAGATTGGGACACATGTCACAATCTATTTTTATCCTCACCTAAGTTTATTTTTTTCTTTTTCTTTTTCCTTTTATAACATGATTCATTTTGTATCATTCATTGAGTGAGGTTTGCACATTCATAAGGATTCATGCTTTTTTGTATCAATAGTCTCTTGGCCTCCATATCTTTGCTTCTTCTCCCTTTATGTTACATGTGTTTCATTGTAGGTGATCCTTGGGAGTTGTAGGGTTGAGGAATCAACTCCAAAAAAACCAACTTGACAAAAGAACCATAAGAGTGTGAAAAATTATATATAAGCCTATTTATCTAATAAATTGCAAGGAAAGATCCAAAGATAAAAAATTCAATTCACAACTACATAGAAAGTTTGAGTGAGTGAACCTTATCCAAAATAACAAACTTGACCTATTATAGAGGAAAAAGGAATATTCAAATTCTGATCTGCATACATGGGTATATAGGGAATTTACAAATTATCGAGTCACATACATTCCACTATCATCAACAAATGACATTCATTCTTTGAGTATAGAGCTAAGTATTCTCTCTCCTTATTAATTATTATTTATGGTGTGATCATGATTGTTGTCAAATATTATTTGATATGATCCACTCTATTTTATTCCATCTACAACCCACATTGTATTCTTAGGTTAATGTGTGTTAAATTGCGTATACTTACCTAATTAACATGGGGACATATTTTTTCATTTTCGATTTCAATGAATTTGTTGAACTTATCCAACCAAATTATTTCATTAGGGTTTCATACCTTATAGCTCTAGTTTTTAAAGACTTTTTTAGATCTTAATCTTCATTGTCCTTCGTCTCATACTTAGGGTTTATGTTTACATTGCGAAACCAATTTTTCTCACCATCCCACCCTAGCTCTACATTAGATCATGGAACCTTCTAGAGGTTCATATTTAGTTAATTTAGACTATATATTTATTTTAGATTGTGATGTACACTCCTTTCATTTATTTTACATTGTCTGCCTATGTCTTTGATGCGTTCTTGCTATAATGTGATCTATATATGGATGTCATATCTATGGAGGTTTTTTCTTGTCATATTTTTCCTTTCTCTTCCTTTACAGACCCTTAGTTTCTTTGCTCATTCCTTTCATGATGATCCCTTTCCTTGTGGAATTGATGATCATTCTTCTTGAAAGGCTCTATCATATGCCTTACCTATTCATGGAACTCACATACCTTTTGATGTCTCATCCTTACTCTGTCATGATAACTTAGAACTATGTGATCTTGATGTATTACCTAATTTCATTAACTATGATGAGCCTAATGATAATGTTACTACTATTTATTATGGTTCACATGATTGCTTATTCACTAATGATAATATATTAACCAATCATGAAAGATGTATGAATACTTTGAATTTATTTTACATAATAATATTATAGATCTTTGTGAATAATTAAAAGATGATTATGATGGTTCTATAGATGCTTCTTTGTATGTGAAAACATTCTTTCTTGCTACTTATAAATATAGATTGATGATAATATTACCTTGATTAGAAATATTAGTTGTATTGAAAGGATAGAGTATTGAATTGGTTTGATAAATCTCATACAATATTAATCTTTTAACTCTCTTGAAAATGGTTTTATTGAATAATTTTATTTCCCTAGAAATGCTAGCATGTAATTGGATGTGATTCCTCACAATATGTCTTTTGATCCTTGTGATGCATATACTTCACATCATACACACAAATATTCTAAGAATAGAGTCATTACAAATTCTAATATCAAATTCAAGAATTTATAGAAAAAGGTTATATACATATTAAGGTCACATATAATAGAAAATAAAATTCATATGATGTGAGGGATGAATCTATTGCTTAATTATTGCCAGTATTGGCATGGTGTGATGGTTTAAAGGTGGCATTGTTGTTCTTGCCACCAAGGTTCAAGCCCCGTTGGGGTGGTATTGTTGAATGGTTGTATTCCGGTTCATAGCTCCAGTCAAAAGCATTTACCCCTTGAATAAAATGAATCTATTGCTTAATTATCATGGTTACTTTTCTTTCATTTATTGTTTGTCTTTAGTATTGTTCACTTTTTATATCTTCCTTGTATTTTGGGATCCCATTTGCTTATTTACATCCTTTTCCCCCACATGGGGTTATGTATTCTTTGTTTGGTATTTTTTTTTACTTCAAATTATTCTACCACACTAAGGGGGGCATGTTTTATTCCTTCTATCAGTTTATTGTCTCACATGTGACTGGTCTTTATCTTTTACATACTTGTTCTCTTATTTAAATATAATATTGTGTTGTCTACTTAATTGTCTCTTCCTTTGTTTTTATTGACCTTTAGTCTCTTATATTTTGATCTTTGGCTCTTATCTTGTGGCCCTCATGGTTATTTTCTTCACACATGTTTCTATGTGGTTTGTATGAGACCCACCCTTTGGTGGCTTTAATATTGGCAATATTGGACCCACTATTATTTTGGAACTCTATGAGTATTACTCATTATTATAATTATGAACATATTGTCATGTTACTAGGCTATGTTAGATGTGGATTGCATGTGTAGAGTAGTTTAATTTTTATGTACAAATATGATGAAGATCACATTTGTGATGGTTAAGTATGTATCTTGATTTTCATGCAATGATTGTATGTTATGTAATTGATTATTATTTTTTTTTAGTATAAATTCAATTATGCTATGAATTATCAATTACCAAATTGATTAGAAGCAATGGATTTTATCTATATATTTTGTGTTAGAAATCAATATGAGTTATGATAAAAAAAATGGAATGTAATTGAATTATATATCATGTTAAATTGAACCATGATTGCAATGTGAAAAATAGATTGTTATAGGGTGTATGATTGTGTATGCATTTTAATTTAGTTTCTTCAATTATTATATTGGGTGTATTAATATTTGTCATTGGGTGTGTAAGAAATTTCTATGGCATGACTTAGCTAACTTAGTATTTTAGAGATTGAAGGAGGCTATGTGTACTACTCTAGTGATTGCTACTGTAGACTTCACCAAGGATTTTATTTTGGAATGTGATGATTTAGAAAATGGTATAGGGAAAAATCTCATGTGGGAGGGTTGAACCATTGATTTTGAGAGACATCAATTAAATGCTAAGAATTAATTTAAACCTATTTATGAGAAGGAAATCCTATCTTTTCTTCACACAATAAAATAATGGAGACATTGTCTAATGCATAGACACTTCAAAGTTAAGACATATCTATTGGTGTGAATAAATGCCTTGTACCTAGCTAATTTACTCACTAGGGAATTAGGGGATATATTCACATGTTAAGTTTACTTAGGATATAATATTATTTCTTGAAGCTTTGGTTGTCTTTTCTAGAACTTATCTTATCTAGCTTGTAATGCTTGATTCCTAGGTAGTTAGGTTTTTAGTTGTCTCATGTTATAGGATTAAGACACTTGTCATAATAATGTCTAGTCCTACCTCTCACCTTGCCTTTATAAGAAAGGTATCTCATGTACATTTGCAAATTCAACCAATGTTTAATCTTGCATTATTGAAGCAAGTATTCTTGCCATTTTCTCTATTATGGAAGATATTTTGGTCTAGCAACTGTTCCTAGGGGTGTTGAGGAGTCACCATTAAATCCTACATGGTATTGTTGGATGTTGTGGTTGTCATTGATGTCAACACTATTAGCACTGATGTATTATAGGCTGTATATGTCGAGGATATTGAGAAAATTGTTAAAAGAAGAGCTAGAGGTTGATAGTAGAACAATGAAGGTCATGTACGTGTCTTGCTCAGTAGGTTAATGGCCAGTTATTGTAGACTAAAGGTTTTATTGATGAGTATATCTAGTTTATCCATCAAAAGTTTCAGAGGTCCGCGTGAAGATTTAATCGTATTATGAATAGTTGTGTTCTAATAGTTTTTTTGTGGCTTTAGTTAGTGTTCTTGATTAAAGTTGATGTGATTCTAGTAATTTCAGTTGCTGTGGATGCTTCTATGATGATTCTTGATGCTTATGGATGTTTCTAGAACATTCTTTATCTTTGTTGCACGTCCGCGCTAATCCATGTGCTCGTGATCAGTGATTTTTCTCTTGTGTGTTCAAATTTTTATGTTCTTGGCCAACATGGTGGTTGTAACGTGTTGTGGATCATTGGAGATTAAAATTTGAATGTTTGGCATGCTCGAGGATATTTTTTTAGGTCTTCATTATGTTGTGGCCAATGGTGTTTGATTCGCATTGAAAATTTACTTGTAAATTTGGGCCGACATTGTGTATATGTTTTATATTTTGGTCGACGAAGTTGATGTAATTCCATATTGCGGATATATAAGAGTGGTTGTTTGTGCGAAGTTAAAAAAGAGAGAAGAGCTAGAAAAAGAGAAAGTGTGCAAATAGTGATCTAATCATTCGATTGCAGAGCAGAGTGTGAAGAAGTTTGAGCGAAGTGTGAAGGAGTGTTTTTGTGCTTAACCAGAACTATAATTAGGATTTTGTAGAAGCTATTTTCTCAGTTCATACCATGTGGATCTAATTCAAATTTTCGTAAGACAGTGTGTCTTCTTTGGGCAGTGATCCATCTTGTATTTGAGTAGTGAGCTCTAGGTAGTGTGCCTGAATACATGTGCATTCCCATTATTCTTCATTATACTTTTAACAGGGTATAATCTTGCGGACTAACCTCCACCATGGTTTTTCCCCCAACAGGGTTTCCACGTAAAAATCTTGGTGTTATGTGTGTTTCTGATGTGTTGTTGGTTCATTCTTTCATGGTTAATTATTAGATATAAGATTAAGGTTAATAAGTTGAATAAGTTTAAACATTCCATGACAACTGATTAACCCCCATCTCAGTTGTCTATCCTTTTTTTTTTCCAACAATTGGTATCAGAGTAGGTTCCTCTAAAGAAGTTTAAAAGCTTGAGGTGATCTGAGATGACATCATACAAGAAGGAAAATCCTAGATTCAATGGAACAAACTACTCTCTATGGAAAGCCAAAATGGAGTGTCATTTGAGGTGTATTGGTGAACCCTTATAGAAGATTACAAAGAACAAATATTTTATTCCTCAGAATGGTCCTTCCACTCCTAATGAGATTAAAGAGGCCGAGACTAACATCAGGGCTATTGAAACTTTGCTGAGTGCTCTGACGGATTCAGAAATGACAAATGTGATGGATCTAAAGACAACTCATGAGATCTAGAAGAAGCTGAAGACTTTGTATGAAGGAGATGCACTTGTGAAGGTCGCTAAGCTACAAAGTTTGAAAGGAAAGTATGAAACTTTGAAGATGGGTAAAGATGAAAATATTTCTTCTTTTATGCAAAGAGTAAATGAACTTGTGATTGGTATTAGATGTGCCAGTGGTACCTTGGATGAACAAGAAATTGTAGCTAAAGTGCTTAAATCATTACCTCCCTCCTACAAATCAAAGGCTCATGCTATTGAAGAGCTTAGAATAGCAACAAATATGAAAAGAGATATGGTGATTGGTAAACTTGCTGCCTTTGAATTGAGTGAATTTGGTGATTATTCCCCCAAGATTGAATCTACATTTAAGGCCTTTGTATCTAGAAGAAACAAGAAAAAATATGATCTAGGAGAGATTTCTAGAAAGACATTTAAGTATGAGGAAGAGATGAAACAACTTGAAGATGAAGAAAGAGAGGTAGAAGAGCTAGAAGCATTGATTATGAAGAAAGAAGGCAAAGGACAAGGTAAGTATAAAGGAAAGTTGCCTATTAAATGTTTCTCTTGCAGTAAAATAGGTCATTTTGCTTCAAGGTGTCTTGAAAGAGTTCCTAGGTCTAAGCCTAACAAACCTAGATTTCAAAATAAATGCTATTATGTTAAAGAAGGTGTGACTGATGAAGAATCTGATAAAGAAAATGGAAATGAAGATGAATGGGTTTTCATTGCTATTAAGGAAAATGGTTTGGTGGCTACTGAATTTGATAAAGTTGAGAAAGCTCTTGCAACCCAAATTGAAGAAAAGGATGAGTGGGTTATTGATAGTGGATGCTCACATCATATGACTGGTGAAAAAAGCAAATTTGTAAGTCTAGAGAAATATGACAGTGGGGTTGTAAGATTCAGAGATAACAATACTGGTGTTATTCATGGCAGAGGATCTATTTGTCTTGGTGGTAAACATAACACTGATGATGTCCTTTATGTTGAAGGCTTAAAGCATAACCTGTTGAGTGTTGGAAAGATGGTGGACAAGGGTTACAATCTTTAGTTCAATAATGGAAGATGTAGGATAATTGGAAACTTTGGAAAGGTAATTGCTTCAGGTACAAAGACAAGAGGTAATATTTTTCACCTAAGTGCTGCTAATGAAAGTTGTTTAATTGCTCAAGTAGATGAAAGCTGTTTATGGCATAGGAGGCTGTGTCATGTGAATTTTGATAACATTGTCAAGGTAAGCTCCACTCAAGTAGTAAGAGATCTACCTAAGCTAGTGAAGCCTACTAACACAATATGTAAGGAATGTTAGATGGGAAAATAGACCAGAGTTTCTTTTCAGAGAAAACAACATCATTCTAATGGAATAATAGAGCTAGTGCATACTAATCTGTGCGGTCCATCCAGAATCAGAAGTCTACAAGGAGAAAGGTACTTTATGCTACTTATTGATGATTACTCTAGGATGATATGGGTTGCTTTCTTAAGAGAAAAATGTGAAGCATTAGAGAAGTTCAAAAGTTTCAAAGCTATGGTAGAGAATGAGATAGGTTTGAAGATCAAATGTCTAAGGTCAGATAGAGGTGGTGATTTCACCTCCCAAGAGTTCAATTCTTTTTGTGAAGAGCATGGAATCAAAAGATAGTTATCTTCAACCCGAACCCCTCAACAAAATCGAGTTGTAGAGAGAAAGAACATAACAATTCTGGATGCTACCAGAACAATGATGTTGGAAGGAAATGTGACTCACATATATTGGAGATAAGCTATAAACACTATTGTGTACACTCTAAATCCGGTATGTCAATGGTATTTCTAGTAAGACTCCTTTTAAGCTATGGTTTGGTTATAAGGCTATTGTTAAATATTTCAAGATCTTTGGAAGCAAGTGTTATATTAAGAGAGATGAGGACATAGGTAAGTTTGATGCAAGGAGCGATGAAGGAATATTTCTAGGTTACTCTACTAAAATCAAGGCTTACCAGTGCTATAATAGAAGATTGAGAAAAATGGTTGAAAGTGCAAATGTTAGAGTTGATGAGGACTCTGTTAGATCATCTAGATACTGTGGATATGATTCAAATGACTAGCAAGATAGTAGAGAAAAAGGGAAGAATGCTCAGACAAAAAATCAAGTTCATATTATTCTAGTAAATTAAATCAAGAAAGTCAAGAAGGAGAGATAAGTGGAAGTGCAGAAGAAAGAACAAAAGAACCAGAAGTGCGAGAGAATCCTAAAATTTTGAGGTATGTAAAGCTAAATCATTCTAAAGATAAAATTATAGGAGATAAGAATAAAGATGTGCAAACTAGAAGAAGGATTGTAGAAGAGTATTGTCTGATTTCCAAGACTGAGCCTAACAATGTCAATGAAGCTTGTAATGATAAACATTGGATGAAATCTATGAAGGAAGAACTAATGCAAATTGAAAAGATTGATACATGGATTCTTGGTCCCAGACCTAAAGATAAAAATGTGACTGGTACTAAATGGGTCTTTCAGAATAAGCTGAATGAACAAGAAGTGGTTCGAAATAAAGCAAGACTGGTTTGTAAAGGGTATTCACAAATGAAAGGTATTGATTTTGAAGAAACCTTTGCCCATGTTTCCAAAATTGAAGTTGTAAGATTATTTCTTGCTTATGCTGCATATAAGAACTATAAAGTCTATCAAATGGATGTGAAGTCAACCTTTCTGAATGGTGAGTTAGAAGAAGAGGTATATGTTGAACAACCAGATGGATTTCAAATGATTGATATGCTAGATTAGATAAATACTTACTAAAGCTTGGATTCAATAAAGGTATTGCTGACAACAACTTGTAATTTAAGTTGGATCATGATAAAGAGTTGATTATTGAAGTTTTTGTTGATGACATTATTTTTGGAGGTGATAATGATCTGTGTATGAAGTTTGCTGATGAAATGAAAAGTGAATTTGAAATGAGTATGATTGGAGAGATGAAGTTCTTTTTGGCATTACAAGTCACTCAGTTAGACAATGGGATTTTCATATCTCAGTCTAAATATGTGAGAGAGTTGTTGAAGAAGTTTGGCATGGAAGACTCAAATCATGTTGGTACACCCATGGTAACCAGATGCAAGTTAACATAGAATGATGATTCTCCTAAGGAAAATCAAACAAGATACAAATCAATGATTGGTGGATTGCTCTACTTAACTCAAACCAAACCAGACATCATGAATGTTGTGTGTATGGTTGCTAGATATCAAGCTGATATGAAAGAATCTCATGTGAATACTGTAAAGAGAATTTTTAGATACCTGAAAGGAATAATTGATTTTGGGCTTTGGTATCCTAAAGATGATGATCTTACCTTGAGTGCCTATACTGATGTGGATTGGGAAGGAGATGTAGATGACCGAAAAATCACTAGTGGTGGTTCCTTCTTCCTAGAGAAGAAGTTGGTGTCTTGGTTGAGTAAAAAGAAGAACTCCATATCCCTATCTACTGCTAAGGCAGAGTATATTGCTACTAAAAATAATTGTACTCAAGTACTGTGGATGAAACGGATGTTGAAATATATCAGAGTAGCATATGATGAGCCTATTGCCATATACTGTGACAACTCAAGTGCAATAAACATATCAAAGAATATGGTGCTATACTCTAAGACCAAGCATATATCAATCAAGTTTCACTTCCTGAGGGAGAAAGTGAGTGAGAAAGAAGTCAGGTTGGAGTATGTTCCTACCAAAGAATAGATTGTAGACATTTTCACCAAGCCATTGCAAAGAATACTTTTGAGTATCTCAGAGGGATGTTAGGGGTGATTTACCCTCTTGATAAGGACTAGAGATGCATTTACTTGCATCAATCCTTGTGCTTTATAGATATATTTTGATCCAGATTGATGTTTCCATGGCTGCTACTCAGGGGGAGTAGTCAGATGTGTAGATATGTGGTTCAAAGCTTGTATGTGGAAAGATAACACTTATCTTTTCCATTCATGTCAAAGGGGGAGAAGAGTCATGTGAAAAATTGTGAATTATCTAGAAAGAAGAGCCTTGTGGGAAGAAAGATTAAGAGTCAAATCCTAAGGGGGAGTAAGTTTCAAAAGTTAGTTGCGTTGATGGTGTTTTTCACATCATGTGTTGCCATCAATGCCAAAGGGGGATATTGTTGGATGCTATGGTTGTGTTGCTGATATGTGGTTGTCATTGATGTCAACACTATTAGCATTGATGTATTATAGGTTGTATATGTTGAGGATATTGAGAAAATTGTTAAAAGAAGAGCTACAGGTTGACAGTGGAACAATGAAGGTCATGAAGGTGTCTTGCTCATTATGTTGATGGTCAGTCATTGTGGACTAAAGGGTTTATTGTTGAGTATATCTAGTTTATCCACTGAAAGTTTTAGAGGTCTGCATGAAGATCTAATCATGTTATGAACAGTTGTGTTCTGACAATTTTTCTGTGGCTTCAGTTAGTGTTCCTGATTGAATTTGATGTGATTCTAGTAATTTCAGTTGTTGTGGATGCTTCTTTGATGGGTCTTGATGCTTTTGGATGTTTCTAGAACATGCTCTATCTTTGTTGTTTGGATTTTTATGTTCTTGGCCGACATGGTGGTTGTAACGTGTTGTGGATCTTTAGATATTAAAATTTGAATGTTTGGCACACTCGAGGATATTGTTTTAGGTCTTCATTATGTTGTGGCTGACAGTGTTTGATTCACATTGAAAATTTACTTGTAAATTTGGGCCGACATTGTGTATATGTTTTATATTTTGGCCGATGAAGTTGTTGATGTAATTCCATGTTGTAGATATATAAGAGCGGTTGTTTGTGTGAAGTTACAAAAGAGAGAAGAGCCAGAAAAGGAGAAAGTGTGTGAATAGTGATCTAGTCATTCGATTATAGAGCAAAGTGTGAAGAAGTTTGAGTGAAGTGTGAAAGAGTGTTTCTGTGCTTAATCATAATTGTAATCAGGCTTTTGTAGAAGCTATTTTCTCAGTTCATACCATGCGGATCTAATCTAAATTGCTGTAAGACAGTGTGTCTTCTTTGGGTAGTGATCCCTCTTGTATTTGAGCAGTGAGCTCTAGGAAGTGTTCCTGAATGCATGTGCATTCCCATTATTCTTCATTATACTTTTAACAGGGTATAATCTTGTGGACTAACCTCCACCATGGTTTTTCCCCCAACAGGGTTTCCACGTAAAAATCTTGGCGTTATGTGTGTTTCTGATGTGTTATTGATTCATTCTTTCATGGTTAATTATCATATCTAAGATTAAGGTTAATAAGTTGAATAAGTTTAAACATTCTATGACAAATGATTCACCCCCCCTCTTACTTGTCTATCCTTGTTTTTCCAACATGTATCAGAGCTCCAATGTTGTAGATTCCTTCCCAAATCTGAGGGTTTCATGTTGGCTTGAAGATTTTTCTAGGTACATGTTAGGGTTTCAAAGACCTCACCATTGAATCCAAGGTGTCAAAGAAAGTTAGGTTTTCCTTTCATTTCGTCAAATTTGGTTATGTTTTGGATGATTTATGAGGTTTTCAATTTGAGGGTTTCAATTGAAAGATCTAGAGGTAACTGAAAATTTGGGGCACTTTGAGCCCAAATTGACCTCGCCATTGTGATCAGGAGACCCGAGAGATGAATTTTGATATAAAATTTGACTATATTCGAAAAAGTTGTTTTTGAGGATTTTTTTTTTGCCCAATCAGACCGTATGACCCCCCAAGTGGTACAAATTTCCTATTTTGCAAAAAAAAAAATTAAAATTTCTGCATTTTTATTTTTATTGGGCATATATTTAAATATTTTGGGCATATATTTTTAATTTAAAAATCTGGGTGCATTTTTGGGTGTACTCCATATATAATATTCTTTGTAGTACGACCCCTAATAGTACCGACATGTAGAGATTATCGGTGGTCAGAGTTTTATTTATTAAATATTTTGTTTCAAATTTCTAAGGTTGAGAGTTTAATTTTTCTAACCCCTAGACATGCTTTAGGTAAATCCATGGTCCTCTAGAGGGAGGGGCTAAAGCCCACTGCATATGGGAGCGACGCGCTACTACCACTGCGAAGGCTTGACCTACCCGCCACCCATTTCAATGGTAGGTTTTTTATTTTTCAAACTATTTTACCCTCGATCATATGGGTGATCGAAATATAGCCCACAAAGCCTAATTTTTTTGCCTAGTTAGTTAGATCTATCCCTTTAGGCCCTAAAATAGGGATTTTTTTTCATTTTGCCATAACTTTCACATACAGAGGCAAAAAATTTCAAATAAAATATTGCCAAAAATCTGGTGATCCCAATTTTTCAGTGGTGTAGGTGTTTTGTAGAGACTTTGTATTTTTGTGCCATTTTTTAGGGTTGAAGTCAGATATTGCTTTCTAGCTTCTGAGCTCATATTTTTTTGCTTTGGACTCCAATTTTCTTGATTCTTGCAACACCAAGAAGGTATTCGAGAGCACTATAGTTCTATACATGTAATTTTTGTAGATTTATTTCTAGAATTTCAATTTGAAGTTGATTTGGTACTTTTGGATACATTGTTATAAATTTGCAAAAAAAAGGTATCAATTTGTTTGGGACAAAGGGTTAATTGCTTGTCTTGTGAGGGTTAACTGTTGTTCCTCTCTTGTAATTTCTGATTTCATCATGGATTTGTCAAAAGTGATACCTCTAACTCCATATAACTATTATGAATGGTAATCACAAATTGAGATGTTATTGTTGAAATTGAAGTTGCATAGAATCACATTTGGCATAGATCCAAAACCCACAGGGGCTATAGAAAGAAGAAAATGGTTTGATAGAAGGGATGAAGCACTTGGTACTCTTCTTTTGTACATTTCTCCAAATCTTCTAGATATCATGTTACATATTGCACACATCCTAATCTAATTTGGACTACTTTAGAGGGCCTCTTTGGTAAGCCTAATAAAATGAGGGAATTTAAATTGGAGAATGAAATAATGGGTCTTAATCCTTTAGATTTTGACAATATCCAAGACTTCTTCTCTAAGCTCAATTCTCTTAGACTATAGTTATCTAATTGTGGGGTCACTAAAGAGGATGAACAATTGATTCTTTCTATTCTTTCTAAGCTTGGTCTTGATTATTCAATGTTTGTTTCTAAATTTTATGCTACAATGGATTGCCTTGGCAATGCATAAAAAATTCCTTCTCTTGAAGAATTTGCAGCTCAATTCACAAGGGAACAAGCAAAGTTGGTACACATGGGCACATTGAAGTCTTTCCAAACTCACACTCTTCTTGTAAAAGATTCAAAGGCTTCAAGTGGCAAGGGTAAGAAGAAGAATAAGGACCCCAAGTCAAATGAGCAAGGTAAAAATTCACCTTCACATAGCACTCTTGAGTCCACTGCCCCTTCTAAAGAGGATTCATCTAAAAAGAAGAAGTTCAAAGGTGCATCTTGCAAAAGGTTAGGACATGATGAGCATAGATGTTATAATAAGAAGATTGATGAAATCACACACCTTCTTCAAAAGAATAACATACAACTGCATCATCAAAGTCTTCTTCTTCTTCAACATCTTAATTGATAGCTCCTTCATCTTCACAATCAGAGAATATAGGATATACAACTAGTTTGAACAAAATGAAAGGATAAGCACTCTTAGATTCTACAAGTCCTAAATATAATAGATGGCTTCTTGATTCAAGGGAATCTCATCATATGACATCATCTATGGGAATTTTCTCTTCTTTTGAGCCTTGTAATTCACCTCATATTTTGATAGGTAACAATACATATATGAAGGTAAGTGGGAAGGATTCTATTGAAATGGGAGAGGGAACTTTTAATGATGTACTTTGTGTTCCTTCTTTGCTCTCTAATCTCCTTTTTATTTATGAAATTACCCATAATGGTCAAGGTAAAATAGTTGAGTTCACTCTTGATAGAGTGTACATAAGGGACTTGGAGACTAGGGATTTTTTTGCTATCAAGATGGTTGATCATTCATCTCATTTATATTCCTTTTCTCATTTTTATTTAGAAGAAGATAATGTTCCTTTGACTACATATCACCCTCATTCAAGTGTGAATCATGTTTGTGAGGAGAAGTTTTGTCATCTAAACCTTGACATCCTAGAGACCAACTTGCTGAGATTCCTACCAACTCATGCTTCTCCATCTTTCAATGCTTCTATTCAATAGGATGATAATAATTTTTCAAATCTTGCTTTGTGGGATGAGTATTTGATAGGGATGTCTAACTTGTTTGTGGAGCCTCATACTCTAGATTTGGAGGACACACTTGAGGGGGTTTCTCTCCTCTTTGATGATAGTTTTAGCACAAATATTATGATCCCCATCTTCTTTGTATTTGGAGATTAAAATTCGTGAGTCTTCTCATTCACTTGATTTGTCATGTTTCTTGGCTTATTCAAGCTTGGATATTCCTACTTAGTTTTCAGAGGCATACATTTTGAGACTTCATCCTTCCTCCTTTCAGTTGGACATGGAGTGGCTTCTTCATCAACCTATGGATTTTTTTCTTCATAAGGGAAGACGTGTTGCTTGCAAGCATTGGATCGTCTTTTGTTTTAGGAATTCTTCATCGGATTTGGATCTTTTTCATTGTGGGGGGATATCTTCTCTCTCTTTTTCCCTCTTATGGGGGGTCATCATTGATTGTATATACATGATGGATGTAGTCCTTGAGGGGTATCATTGAGTCCTCCATACATCATCTTGCTTGTTTCTTTTCTCTCTTTTGGAGAGGATTTTTGTCCCATTTTGTTTTCTCCTTTTCCCCGTTTGTGAGAGATTGCATTTACATTTGCATTGTAAATGGGTACCTAACATGGCCTCGTAGTTAGGACCCATCTTCATAATATTTTTGCATAATAATATTCTCCCTAAGTTGCACTTAAGGGGGGGGTTTCATGTGAATAAATGTCTTGTACCTAACTAATTTACTCACTAGATAATTTGGGGACATATTCACATGTTAAGTTTACTTCGGGCATAAGATTCTTTCTAGAAGTCTTAGTTGGATTTTCTAGAACTTACCTTATCTAGCTTGTAATGCTTGATTCCTAGGTAGTTAGGCTGTTATTTGTCTCATGTTATAGGATTAAGACACTTGTCACAACATTATCTAATCCTATCTCCCACCTTTCCTTTATAAGCAAGGCATCTCATTTATGTTTTCATATTCTGAAACCAATATTCAATCTTGCATTGTTGAAGCAAGTATTCTTGCCATTTTCTCTCGTGTGGATGATGTTTTGGTCTAGAAATTGTTCCTGGTGGTGTTGAGGAGTCACCATTAACTCCTACAAGATCATGATAGCCTAAAATATTTTTTGGAACAAAGATTATCTTCTAAAGAGTAACAAAAATGGGTTACTAAGATTTTGGGGTATGACTTTGAGATTGTATATAAGAAAGGGAAGGAAAATATTGTGGTCAATGCACTATCTAGGAAGGATGAGAAGTATGAAATTTTATTGTGTGCCATTTCAATATTACAAGAAAATTGGGTAGCAGAAGCCAAAGTAGAGTGGCATAATGATGTTTCTACATGTAATCTTATTCAAAATTAATAGAGTGATCTCAATAGTTTTGATATGTGTTATTGGAAGGGAGATGATTTGTGTTGTATAGAGAAATTATACATATGCAAGAATTCCAATCTCAAACAAAATATTCTTATAGAGCTTCAAAAGTCTCCAATTTGTGGTCATTTAGGATTTTTGAAGACATATAATTGAATCAAGAAATATTTGTTTTGGGAAGGGCTTAAAGGGGATGTTAAAATTTCTTATGGATGAATATTTGGTTTTCCAAAGAAATAAAGGGAAGATAATTAAGACACCTCATCTCTCGCAGCCCTTAGTTATTCCTAGATAGTGTTGGGAAGAGGTCTTTATGGACCATCAAAGGGATTCCAAGATGTACATATAAGAATTTCATCATGGTAGTGGTGGAATTCCTCACCAAATATTCCCATTTCATTACATTATCACATCCTCTTACAAGTACAATGATATTTTTTTGGGAGAATATACAAAAGCTAAATTGTACACCTAAGGTTATTGTCAACAACCATGATCATATCTTTGCTAGTAAATTTTTGAAATATTTATTCTCATGTTTGGATACTCAAACGACACATAAATTTTCACACCATCCTCAATCAGATGGAAAAATTAAGGTTGTTAATAAGTGTTTGGAAGGATATCTATATTCCTTCACTTTAGATAAGTAGTCTCAATGGGTAGATTGACTAACACTAGTAGAATGGTGGCATAACACTTCCTTCTATAGTTCATAAAAAATGTCTCCATTTATGGCACTATATGGATATCATCCTCCATCCATCCCATCATCATTGAGGGTGTCACCAAGAGTTCAAGTTGTGGAGGACCATATGCATAATCAGCAATAGGTACTTTCGAGACTCAAAAAGAATCTGATCATGACACAAAATCCAATGAAACAATAAGATGACAACATTGTAGTGAAAAGATTTTTGAAGTTGGGGACTGGGTTTTCTTGAGATTCCAACCTTATAATAAAATGTCACTGAAGCAACATAAAAGGAATAAAAATTTCTCTCCAAAACATTATGGCCCATACTAAATCATGGAAAAGATAGGTAGTGTCACCTACAAGATTGGGTTATCTCCAACAACAAAGACACATCTAGTTTTTCATGTTTTTTGTTTGAATAAAGTTATTGGGCACAATATCCCTACATTGAAAGTATTACTAGAGATTGATGAAGAAGGAAGAATCATATTGAAACCATAGTTCATTCTTTAGACACACACAAATAAGTTGAGGACTAGAACACTCACCAAGTATCTCATCCAATGGAAGAATTTACCAGTTGAATATGCAACATGGGAGGATGATGCATTCATTTAGAAGCATCCACACTTGATTAGCATTGAGGAAAATTATTCTTTGAAGAGGAGGGGCATGCTACTTCCTTAATATTAGAGTATGCATAGGGTTATGAGTAGTCAACTTGTGGCTACCTTAACTTTCAATTAATTTATATTATCATTATTATATTCGTATTTAGTTATTTAGGTTGGTCTAGGGCTTATATGTTGTTATCTAAGTTGATTTGAGTGATATCCTAGGAATAAATAGGGTATATATAGGAGGTAGTGAGTCTTATTTGATCATAAAATTGTGAATTTTGGTCTCATTGGAGATATTTGGGGTTTTTCTCCTTCCAAGTGGCTTGTTATCCTTATTTATCATCAAGTATTTGCATAGTATTCCATATTATTTTCCTCTTTTGTGCAAGTTATTTCATTATACAAGCCTTTTTGAGTAATAGTTGACTCATAAGTTTTTAGGCCTTCTATACTCAATGATGAGGTCATTTTTTTTTTATAATACACCATATGAAAATGATTGACAAAAATACTCCAAATAAGAGAGTACTTGTAAATTTATAGCCTTGATATGTTGGAATCACCAAGAGATTCACAGGAGTTGAGAATCCTTGAAAAATCAAATAACCTTCCACAAAGAGATGAGTAGAATAAGAACTTTATAATGTCAATATTCATATAATCATCAAAATATACATATAAAATATTATATGTAAAAGAAAGGGTGAAGAAAGAAGGTATTTGAGGTAAGTGACTACCTGAAATGTGTAAACATGTGTCATATGCACATAGCTTGAGGCAAAAAAGTTAAAGCTTTTAAGTAAGCTTAACCAAATAGGTGTGAATATGAATCATAAACAACTAAAGAAACTTTTCAAACTTATCAAACTAGGTGCACGAATAGGATTCAAAAAGTAATTGGAGAACTAAAGACACTTTTTACACCAATATATTTCTTACTCGTTTTAAAGTAAAAAATAAAAAATTGTCAGTAATGATTACTCCTTTAATGCTCTAGAAGAAAAAAAAAACTTGCATTCTAGACATTGTTAGAACAAATGCATTCAATACCTTTAATACTAGCAAACAAAATAAAATTTAGCAAAACACATATTAAGTTAGCATAGTGTGGGAAAATAAGAGGGTAGTCAACCAATTTTAAAATTTAAACCTTGGAAAGGATGAGGTCAAGTTTGCAAGCATAGGGTCAACCCTAAAATCATGGAAATGACCTTGGGCAATAAAATGTTTATCTATCTAGGTAGCTAATGGCTATATTAGGGTAGGTGTATGAATAAATGTGTAATTAAGGAAAATGTATTATAGTATGTGCATATAAGAGCAATGTGGTGGCTACGTGTATGGGGATATATATCTATATGGATTGGTATAAGGCCAAGGGAAGGAGTCCAACTTCACAAAATATAGCACCATCATTGAAATGCATATGTAAAAAAATATTTTATTAAAATGGTCACAAAACTAAATGGGAAATGACATGGATATGAAAATTTAATCAGTACAATAACTTATTATTCAAACATAGTATGATGTTTGAGTTTTTTCTAAACCGACTTGGTATAGGCTCCCAAGATCCATAAAAATGAGCTTCAAAACTCAAATTCTAGCAACCATTGGTTCATCTAATCCATTCCATAAGAGATCAATATTTCTTAAAAATCACCAAAAACTCATTGGCACCCAATCTAGGAGAAGCCCAATAAATATAAAATCCTTTCTCACCCTAGTCAAACACAACAAAAAGATAATATAATTACTAATTTTATACACTATATGTCTTCAATTGATTATTGTAACCAAAAAAAGACCAAAGACCTTGAAAATACCTTTGCGCCAAAATGGACCATACTATAATGTGTCTTAAGAATGGAGAGAAAATAATATGTCTCTCCCTTTGAAATCATAAAGAGTAGAGTATAAGACACAAGGAGAGGGAAATTAGACAAGCCCCCATCAACCTAGAACCATTTCTATATTTATTACATTTATTATCCTTGATAGAAAATGAAATTTATTCAATATCTTCATCAAAATTCTCACAAGGAACATTGAAATAAGCATCATAAAAATTTTTCCCTTAAATTTATCCATAAAATTTGTCATGGTTTTATGTACTTGATAAAATTTGTTGTTAAGGCCATGAAAGTGGTTCAATTGGAATCTATAGAAACCCTTTGTTTGCTCCTCCACACTAGCGATGCCCTCATGTAGTAGAATAATACTAGTAGTTGTTAAGATAATTACAACACTACTAATAGATTAAGCAACATCAAATACATTGCACCTCCAACAGTTGACTAGTTTGGTTCTAAGAGAAGTTTCAACATTGCCTCCCTAATATTAACCAAATGAGTGCCATACACCTCCTTCACTAGGTCCCAAATACATGTTAACCATCGTCAATGATTAGGAATAGCAATCTCTCTCTCCAAATATTCAATGAAATTTGTAATAATTTCTTCCTTGGCCATGCATTCCTTCCTTCTTTTGACTCTAGACATCATATATCATCCTCACACTAGCACAAAACTCAACAACGCTCAACCTTCAACATGTGGGAGTAGAATTAAAAATGATCCTATCTTATTGTAAATCTTACCTCAACATTAAATTATGGCACCCTTCAACACCCCTCTTGTTGTCACTCATGCCATATATCAACTCCATGGTATTATTGTCACATCTAAGCCCCTTACCAAGCCATGATGTTTGAGTTATAATTTAATGTTATGTTACACACATATATTTTAATGATATTGATTTAATATTAAAATTTTCCTAGTTAATTTATATGAAATTTATGGGATTAATAAGTTTATTTTATTAATTATTATATATAATATCATAGTGATAGTATATATAATTAGACCATTTAAAATAAGTGTATAAATTATATTATATTTAAAATAAGTGATAGTATATATAAATTATATTATCAAATCTAAATGACTTGATTTAATTATGAAATATTATTAATATATTTGATATAATAACTATATTTTATTAATTATAAATATTATTTAAAAAAATAAAATTAAATTCAAACTTTCCCTTTGATGGAAAGAAAATTCCATGTATTTTCCTTATCCTTATGTGCATGCTATATAAAAGATATGTTGTTTTCTTTTATAAGAAGTAAATAGTTAGATCATTCTTTTTTATCGAATCTATTATTAAATTTTAATTCTTTCACTACTATATTAATCCCTATTCTTATCGAATGATTGCACTTTAAAAAGATTAGCATAAATTTATAATTTTATTTAACTTTTGATTATGCATTAAAAATGAAAGGAAATGTTAACATATGAATAAATGATGTTAATTAATCTATCATGTTTATTAAGTAGTTTAAATTCATTTTTATTTAATTGATTATGTTAAATATTTTAATGCATTCTTTACCTTGGATTACTATCTTGGAGGGTGTATGTTCCTATTGCTCTCGTATAGAGTATCTAGTTGAGTGGACATCATGAGGATCCACCTTCTTTAGGTGTAATGTGTGTTGATGTCATTCATATTTTATAAGCTTCAACAATATAGGGTATGATGCATGGGGTGCATCCTTGTATATATTATATTCTCTCTTTTATGTGAGTTGCTAGCACATATTTTCCACACATATTTAGTTTCATGTGGCATTGCAAATGGCGGCAGTGATGAGCCATCTGAATGTGTGATGCTTTACAATCATGTAGGTCTTTTATGTATACAAAATTGTTGGTTGTGTTTTATCCATGTAGTATTTTGGGCATTACAATTTCTTAAATTATTGCACCCATGAGTTTGTTAAAAAACTAGTAACAAACCTAAATTTGTTCTATTGAATGTTTGATAGACACATATATTAATTAGCCATAAATGAACTAAATGCAATACCTAAATAGCTTAGGTAGTATTTTCAACATTCAAGTGCACAAAAAAATGTATCATGGGTGTCAGACCATGGAAATCACACGGCTTGTTATGCTTCACATAAATCTACAATATTACATGAAAGTTGGAAGGACTTGGGGAACATTTTTAGATGGTACATTACTAGTTGTAATGGTGAAATTTGTAATACCCATGCCATTCTCCATTTAGTTTTGTGCTCATTTTGAGGAGATTATCTTGATACATTGACATATTGATAAATAGCATAATTTTGTACAAAGGTAGGTCCCTTACGCCATGCTGGACCTAACTATATATTACACAGATTCCTATACACATGTCCTTTATTTCATCCCTATGTTCACACATTCCACTATATTTGTCCTATCTACATATTTATTACACCCATACATGCATACCCATACATGTACATGTTCCCCATCTCGATCCACCCCTTTTATGTCATAGGTCAAGTCTACAATCACAAGGTCAACCTTGAACCTTAATACTTGATATTTTATTTTCAAATTGACCAACTCTAACTTGTGCCAATCCTTTTCCCTCTAAGGGACAACTAACCACAAATTTATGTGATTTACCTTGCAATTAAAAGTATTCAACACATTCACTTACATATTCTCAAGTATCCTCTCCTTTAAGGAATCATTCACACTTTATTTGATGCACTAAAAGGAATCTAGATCTACATGAGCATTCTAGGAGCATATGCGTATTTGAAGAGAGTTATTTTTGATATTATACATGTATTTTTGCAAGATGACCTAGGAGAACATGTCCCCTTATGTCATAACGACAACCATTCCAAGGTATTTCTAAAATTGCTTGTTTTTGGATATGAGAAAATACAAAAGAAACAAAGATGGTAGGATGAACATAAAATTAGAGTTTTACAAGTTGCTAGATCAAGTTTGCAAATGAAGGACATATCCATGACTGCAAACTTGATTCCAATCCTTGAACTTGACCCTAGATAGAGAAAACATAATATTTTGATCGCATGATAAATAATATACTAAGATATTCTATACTAGATTAAAAAATGTTCAAATTTTAATATTTTCCAAATTACATATATTCTTCAATCATAAAGCTAAGCACCTTTTTTTTCTTCAATAAAAAAAGTATACCTTTCAATTATTACCATTAAATTGATCTAAATTAATAAAACTTATAGATCTTGTTAGATTAAGATAGATTAACCATAAGAAATGCTGATTTTCTTTTACACTAGTATATAACTTTATTTCATTTAAAAAATAAAATGTATTGCTTTGTCAATGGATCTTTGGTCTTTTGATGAAGTTGAAAGAGTCGTAGAAATCAAGTCTTATTAAATGCAAAACCCTAACAACATAAAAAATGACGCTGAAATCATACCAAATGAAACTAAGATCATACCATATGAGACCGAGATCATACCGGATGACTTCGACAAAATGAATCGTATAAAATGCCATTTGAGAATCTTCAAAGTAAATTCCTTGACGACAATATATTGTGGATGTCAATTACCATCAACAGCCGGGCCATCTTTTAGCCCAAAACGTTGCTTTCTGCACTGCGAAATCAGTTTTCTCTCATTGAAAAGGTTAAAAAATGGATAAAATATTCAATTACCTTAATGTGGGTATGACTGGAAAAAGGTCATTACTCCTCCAGTGTGACAGGAGAAATATCAAAGACAAATCGCTTTAAAATTCAATTTATTTCAATGGAGCTTAATTTATAGTATTTGAATCCATCACAGCAACACTGGGTATCCTTATAATTTACAGAAAAATCTCTATTTCATTAACAATTATTTAGCTCTGTAAAATCATTGAAACAAATTGAACTCAATTAATCTCTTTTTGTTTCCACTATCCTCCACATCTAAGCAACATTTTGCTTTTTTGAATTTTATCTATGAACACAACAATCAGTGAATGGATTAAGCCTTAGAAACTTATGAGAACTGGATAACTTGTTGATGCGATTAATCTGGGCATTATAGGGATATGAGACTCAGTGACTGTAATTTGAGGACCCAAAACTCTGGTTATATACTTCTGCAACAACTCTGCCAATAATCCCAGTAGAATCATCCTGTGCCTGCAACTAGATTCCTACAAGGGAAAACTTAAGCCCATACAAGGTAAACTCTCCTCAGCTGAAGAAACTTAAGAGTTTGAAAGTCTGCAGATTTCATCAACCGCCTTAGATTTCTTGATTTCTGCAACATGTTTCATAAAATTCAAAAAAACTGTAAGAAATTTACTACTACTAGAAGCAAAATTCTTGACTAAATTAGAAGCTTCTCAAAAAATAGATCTCGAAGCAAACATCTCCTATGTCCAAATATCAGAAATATAGTCAAGTAGATCACCTGATTGTAAACTATAGCAACATAAAAATGCAATCACAAGAACTCATTTTTTTCAGTCACTGTTTACAGAGAAGAAATTGTATCAGTAAAATCTGAACTTGAGCAAGACAAGATCTAACCAACTTTCTTCTGTCACAAACCAGTTTGAACTTGACAAATCTGGTCAATAACAGTGGCTCTGGTTAAAGATCAATTGGCTGCAATTTTTGGATTGGCGAAAAGAGAAAGCTCAAAACCACAATCTGCTGCTTTCAAGCTTTACACTTAGCCAAACCCACATACAATCTTACTGAATCCTGATATCATGTAAGACTTCTCAAGCCTTCTTATATTTCCATGATTTGTTGGTTCCAACTCTTTAAATGGAAGAAGCTAAAACAATTAATAATGGTGAGAGGGCTCCATGAAAGAACAATGCACCAACTGTTTACTTTCCAGACGGCTCCATACAAAGAACAACAATGTACCAACATTGTACTAGCTATTTACTTTCAATGCACTATTTACCTTGTAAAAAACATGAAACACTGCAAACGTGCAGGAGGATAAACTTTTATAAATGTGAAACACACCATACTCATGTTTTACCTACTGTCAAATCTATTGGTAAATGGACCAGAGCCTGCACTCAACTGTTGGTAAGGTTCCCCCACATATTGGCCTGCTTTAAGAAATGAGAATTTGGTCATGAGTTGCAACCCATTAAAGATGGAATGATTGTGGGAGGAAAGTCTTTTGCAAGTCTACTCACCATCTTATCCAACTACTGACATTATATCTTCATCTTCCTCATATAAAGGCAGACAGAGTGGTAGCCAATCGATGAAAAGTAGTACTCTATTATCCACATGCTCTTCAATCACATCCTGCCATCATTCTAAGTTGGACCATAATGGATTCGTCCAGGAGAAGAAAGCACCCATGTTAATTCATTCCTCTATATAAGAGAAATGCACTTATTTTATCTTCTATATAAGAGAAATGCACTTATTTTATCTTAAAATGGGAAGGAATGGTCCATGATTAAGCTTTACACTATAATTCCCCTTCCTAGGTGAAATAATGCACTTTATCTTAGAAAGTGAAGGAATGCTCCTTTCGAAACCAATTATGTACTGTGCCTTTGTTTACACTATAGAGCATGCATAACCCATTCCCCCCAACCCAACTTGAAATTAATATACTTAAAAGTGAAATTGAAATGTAATATATTATATTTACTAGTAATTAGGTTTATATGATTGTAAGAAAAATATATTTTATTTAAATATTTGTAAAAAGTGTGTAATTTAATTTGAAATATGTGATTAAATTTTAACTAATTTTTTTATAAGTTAATATTAATTTTCTTTAATAAAAATATAATAAACATTGTTTTATTTTAAGTGAAGAGATATATAGAAATTTAATAATTATAGAAGCATTATGAGAATCATAAAAATAAGTCTCCTCGTTCAAAGTGTATATATATCGTCAGTAAGTATAATTTTTTTATAATTCAAGTGAGGGATAAGGGCCTTCTCCCTTTCTACTATTATTGAAAGAAATACATAGAGATTCCTACCTTGATTGTGGGTGGAGGAATTGATAGATCATTTACAAAATGGTGTTGATTTTATACCATATATGTTGATAACAAAAAACCCTTATGTAGAGATTGACTAGAAATTAGTGGTAGAGTATTTGTGCCAAAAATGTGCTAATAAAACCTATTTTAGAACTAGAGGTTATGAGGCAAAATTGGCCAGATAGATAGTTAGTTTACAATAATAGATAGTAGTAGACTCTAATTATTATAAACCCAAAACTAGAGATTACCAAACATACTTGTATTGAGAGCATGAACAAACATTTAGGATATCTAAACCATAAGAATTGTCCTCCCTTTTACTCGTACCACACTTCATTGCAAAAAAAATTGATGGCCTTGGATGCCTTGGCCAAGTTGAATTTCTCTTAAAGAGGGGAAGATTTTTTTTGGGGCACTAAGTTCCATGGCATTCATAATCGACCTATAGAACCACGTAATGTCTTTAAAGTATTTTTTTTGTCAATGACCTCATTGATCAATGCCATCAACCTTGACTCAATTCTATGAACCATTCTAATAGAAGCCAACCCTTTGAATTCTAAACCACTACATATATAGTATTTTCCCAAGGCCCTTGTGAGTTCCTTTTCATTTATTATAGTGAAAATATTTTTGATGAAGGTGAATGAAATGTATGTATTTACTTGTGCTACACTACTCCCTCAATAAAATGCATAACTAAAATTGTGAAGGAGGGGATTCGCTACTCCCGTGTCTCAAGGAAGAGTCATTAGGGAATGCATTTCCCTTAGTCACCTCAAGAATACCTCAAGATTAACCAAAAAGATTAAGATGAAAGAGATTCCAAAAAATGTATTAAAAGCAGAGTTTCAAGATTGGTTACAGACAGATAACTTCGGGGACCGAATGAGTAGATTGCAAATATTTCTGAGGAAAAAAGAGAAGCTCTCAGCCAAAGGACATTTGCGTATGAGTGGGACAACAATGTGACACACTATTGTCTCAAGGACACACTGGCATCTCGTATAGATAGATAATAAAACCTTTCGTGCAAAACTCAAGGAATCTACTAACTATTCAAGACCTGAGATCTTTTTAATCTACTAAGTTAACAAAAAGTAAGAATGTGCAGAAAAGACAAGAAGAAGAATGCTTTATAATAAAAGAGAGATTTCAACTTACAAGAGGTCATATCCTCACGAAACCTCCAACAATCTCCTCACAAACAACCTGCACACAAGGATGAAGAAAAATGTCAGGGCGATTTTGGGGCTTGCAACAGTCAAATCCCCATTTTGGTGTTCTCACCTCCATAGACCGCCAGGTACATAGAGAGAATAGTAGTCACCAAATAAAGTAGACAAAATGGTGATAAGAATAAACCCCACCATGGAGGAGAACCCTTCCCACAAGATATAGACACAATAGAAATGCTAGAAAATAAACAAGAGAGCAAGAGAGTAATACCAACAATCAATGGCTCCCTCTTGGTTTGATAAATGTGACACTCAATCCTTGCAAGAGAGCTTTGGTTGTTGATATGACACCAATCCGATAGAGCTTCTCCATAGAAATGTGATGTAGAAGAGAAGAGCAAGTTGGAGTTGAGAAAGAGAGAATGACTTTCCAAATGAGAGTGAAAAGAGAGTTTTGTGAGGTTACATGGGTGGGAGCAACCATTACTCCCGAGATTCTACGACAATGACATGTGTCACGGGAAAAGACTCCTGAGATTCCCTCATTTGAACTTGCAAAGTGTGGGGATGCTAGCGCGCCATGCAGACATCTACATGTCGTGTAGGCATCCAACTCACACCTTTGCAAGAAATGAGGTGGCAAACTATTATCACTTCGTCATTGCTCCTTATGTAGTTGGAATCATGAAATTTTGACTCATAAGGCTCTTGTCATAAACACAACTAGGTGTTATAAATGTGGGGGTAAATGCACAAATGTGAAATTTCCATGGGGTGCAATTTTACGATATTACATTTTCCCCACTTTGATAAACTGATTTTTGGAAAAATCAACTGCACTAAAGTAGCTGAAAAGACATTTATTATAATTTCAAAAATTTGAATTTTTTTAGATTTGCATGCCAAAAAGGATACTATAGAGGCTGCAAAGGTTGAGCAGGTGGATATTAGCAATGCCCCCAAAAATTGATCTCAACAAGAAACCACAACGTCAGATGTGAAGTTATGTTCTGCAAAACTCAAATTTGCGTCAGCTCAAAAATTGGAAGAAGCTACAATGGTGAGAAGAATGCTCAAGAAAAATCTAGTGATTAAGAGGAAAAACATGATGAAGAGGTGAGTATATACCCTCTCCTATTTTTGGCCCTAGCTAGGTGGGGTGAAAATATAAAAAATGGAAGGACCACACTCGCCAAGAAAAATGGGCCCTAGGGGGATTATATATACTTGGGTGGGCCCCTAGAAGGGTCATTTTCACTATTCACCACGAGTGATTTGTTGACTTTTATGAGAGAAAAATTAACAAAATTCCTTGTAAATGAGAGTTTGAGGAGCCTAGGATCAAGTAGTTGTATCGAGCGATAGCCCAGGGTGACCAGGTCGATGAGGTATGTCCAAATCGATGCTTGTCATTTTTGGAATTTTTTTCTGGGTTTTTCAATTTTATCACAGCACACACATCCTAGCAACGTGAAGGAATCTAGATGACACGTCATCCTAACTATGCATCGACGACCTTCAGTCATTTTATCGTCCACCATTCTTGTTGGCATCTAGATAGTGTTCATGGTGGCAACCTTGGGCACTAGCACGTTGCACAAACGTCTGTAGGGTGTGCCTCTATCCCATAGGTCACTTAGAAAAGAATTGATGTAGAAGTTATAATTTATTTGATGTAGATGGATCTGAAATACACTTTGTTTCCATTGTGTAAGATTGACCTAATATGTGCAAGCACAAAGGCAAGCACATACTCAAGATGCTTCACAATCAGGCCATTATGCATCTCAATGACCAAGATCATCTCCAACAGGCAGGTCTATGGTGGGTCTATACACTACCTGAGATGCTCTACCATGGTTCAATGTTAATGGCATTAGATGTCACCACTTCTACTTTCCACTTGTCGTTAGGAGAGATGATAGTTACTTTAGAGGATGTTTATTGTATCATAGGCCTACCCATATGCAAATGATGGGTGGTTCATGATGACATGCGCTCACCCCAAGAGGTGTTAGAGGGCCAATAGTACTACTTCGAGTGCACTGACCCTAACAATCTCACCAACCACATCTACATACAAGTGTATGAGCATGGATGAGAGGTGGTCCCACTATTGAGGAGGGTGATGGTAGTTACAGTTGCCCTCTGAGTTACCATGGATGAGTGAGGATCACACTTGCATGGGGCCCTCGTCCACACCATTCAAGATATGGAGGAGCAACAAATCATTTTTGCTTGGGGTCGCAACATGCACGCTCAACTGTACCACGAGTTATGGCAGGTATGTACATTATGAGTACGAGACCCTCACAACCTGCACACTCCTGTAGGTTTGGGATTTTGCATATATCACTTCCACTTGGCCAATCAGGTATCCTTAGGGGATAGCTCTTGGTACATCGATGGACCACACATACCCATTGGTACGTGATTGGAGGCTTGGATATTTATAGCTTTGGTGAATATAGTTTAATACACTACAGTCTAATAATGTTATGTAGCGATCGTATTAGGGTATGCAATGGGCCTCTGACAAGGGACAACTATGACATATGTAGCATGATCATTTCTTGGTGGGTCGTATGAAGTATGCTATTATGCTATACTATTGGCACAAGGTCACCTGATAGTTCATGATTTTGTAGACCATTCCCCCAACCCCCCAACATACACATGAGCAGCATGGAGCATAGTGAGATCGGGTGACTGTTGTCGTCCGACCATGGAAGACATCGTTGTCAGCGATAATGGGTCAGACAATGATGATTAACCTCTGATGCTACCCATTGACGATGTAGGGGTTGCACATGGCTTTCAGACTTGGTGGGCTACTCATGGTCTTGCCTCAATTTTCCTAGTAGATGCCCCTAGGGGTGATGCTAGTGCACATGGGTAGGCAGGAGTAGGAGGAGGAGGAGAAGATGTTCAAGGCAACGACAATGATGATGAGAGAGCAGAGGTGGCAGGCATGAAAATAAAGAGGCCTAGGTGATGACAAAGGATTTCATCACCTCCCATAGTTATCCCAATCTCATCAGTAGAACTGACAATAGACAATGTCTCTCCCCTAGCAGTAGCAACAACAATAGGAATAGGTGTAGGTCCTAGCATCACACCTCCTCCAGAACCACACTAGTAGGTCAGAGATCTTGGTATGTCTATGATTTATATCGTTTACTTTCAATATTTCATATTTTAGCCTTATCTCATATATACATGGTTTTATTTATATATCATGTGGTACTGACATCGTCTACTACTCTATGGTTGCAATGGAAACAAAAGAGTGGATTCCCTTCATTAGGAAGTGCATCTTCGAGGTGGCCCCAACCATGTCTGTCTAGGGTAGCATCCTTGAGGCATATGAGCCATCTTCAGCGAGGTGACGCACCCACCTATTTGAGCCTATTGCATGTGTGAGGACAATGTATGAGGAGGAACATGTAGAGACCATACAAAGGATTGTTGATGTTGCTACAATGATTGGGCAAAGAGATCTGCGAGCAACTGAGCTGCAAGTTGCACTCACCAAGTGATACCAGGATGTGACGAGGGCAGAGAGTGCTGAGAGAGCACGTGACACCCTTTAGAGTCATCTTGATGACCTCAATGGGCGGGAAACAACTGTGAGGCTAGCTGTAGATCCCCAGCTGTAATAGCTTTAGGAGGAGTTGAGGCGGTCTCAACAATAAGAGGCATGAGCATAGCTAGAGGTTGCAGAGTTGTAGAGAGAGATCCATGGACTATAGGCAAGCTTGTTAGTATCATGGTCACACAGATTATGTTCCATCCCTTTTTTCCAGCTCATATTTCCATCATCGCCAAAACTAGAGGGCTCGGGGAGCCATATGCCTAGGGGCTAGGGGCCCATTTTGTATACATACCATTATTATACCGATGATATTATTTTTGTATATAATTATTGTGATGTATAGACATATATAGATATACAGACACCGCAATTTGACACAGTGGTGCGATACATGTACATGATACACATTTTGATATATATACAATACTTTGGTTCCGACATCATGGTATTCTTTGTGTGTATGCTTTTACTTTCATGTATGGTTATGTGATGGATGTTATACTTATGGATGTATGTCTAGATTATATGCTATCATGATTTAATAAACACACATGGATGTATGATAATTAAATATAATGATGATCTAATTGCCTAACCAAAAGATTGAATCAAATGTAATGTGTAGAAACATAATGTATAATAAAACTCATGTATGTATAATTCCTAATTAAAGAAATTCATTGCACACACATGTTTACATCATAACAAAAAATGCAAAGATAATGTGTTGATGAAGAAATTTCATAGCATAACCAACTACAATCCACAAGGGTTAAGTGTTACACATATGACACATAGGCACTATGCATAGTATCAACGAAGATGCATTATGTTGATAGGTTCTTTTAGAGGCATTTCATCCATAGACGACAATCCATAGGCACTAGAACCATACACATAGATGATAATGTAAGGGTTGAAATGAAGAGAAATATAGGGGAAATGTGTGTGTGTAAAATGAAACAATTATGATGCACCTATTTCTCTATATTTCATTCAAAATATGTGTTACAAAGTGCTAATGAGAAACAGTAATCAAATCTAACCCAAATAGTAGTCAAAATGTAGATCTGGAAAGGGTCAAATGATGTGCACCTTTCACCAAAGATGCTTTTTCAAAACTCACTGAGGACTCATCCGCTCTATGGTGAATGGGTCTTGGGTAGGGCTCCTGAAAATCGGTTTCTAGGTTCTATTCTTCTATTTCTGCACTCCCAAAATCTAGTTAGTCACTTTTGAAAAGCCAAAAATAAATCCTATAGCTCGATTTCTATGATTTGATAACTTTTCTTGCAACTTTGACAACTTTGAAACTTTCTTCAAATTTTCTCTCCAATTGATCTTCAACCTAAAATATGCAATCACACATCAAAGAGAGAAAACAAATGTTTTGTTAGGGAATAGGGATTTGCCTTGGTCAAACCCCATTTTGTTAGGGAATAGGGGTTTGCCTTGTTCATGAATGTAGATCTTGATCATGAAACTTGATGTGAAACAATGCCTTTGATATGCTTGATTTGATCATGAACACTACATCAACACATTAGCTTAAACAACATGCATGATGCAATACATCTTTGACATGATAATGGAATCTTGATTGCTGCAATATTCTTCTATAAAACTGCCCTTGAATGCCTTAGAAATGCTCTTGAATGCTCTTGACCACACTTGCTCATAAATTTGCTAGAATGCTTGAAGACTTGAAATTGCTAGGATCTTAGGATGAAACATAGTGAAATGACTTTATATTTATACATATCTTAACATTAATTCTTGAAATTCAAATATCACAAGATGATGTTGAATTATAGATTTGAAATCATTAAAATACCGCCAAAAACATATTTCAAAGAGGGGTCCTTGGTCTAAGTGAGGACCCATTCGCCATAGGGTGAATGGGTCCTAGGCCACTTACCTAGGACACACATCGAACAATGTTAAACATTATGAAAAATAGGGTCATAGGACTAAGTGAAGGCCAAGGGGTATTTCCACTTTAGTGAGACACCAAAGAAGAAGACCATTATAATATTTTTGATAAAGAAAATAAGATAATATAATGTATCGGATTAAAAGTTTTCATATCTGAGTGTAAACATTTTTTGTCACATCGTCGAGAAAACTTCTAGTCTTTAGTTAATTATAAATATTAGAATACTATTCCTTCAAGTCCACATTAGCACACAATAGAGTATTAGATTCAGGTTGATCAGAGACAACATGAGAGTGGATAACATAAACCACAAAGTGGTATTCTTCTACACTATTGTCTGAAGACACTAGGGAGGTTGCACTCACCATTGTGTATGCATGCCAATTTTCTCTCTTTGGAATACTCTCTATTGTGAAAGAGGAGAAATGATCAAGAAAGGATAAGGCCAAATCCTGATACTAAGATAGCTTATTCTTTTTGGCTTGATATGTTCCTATAATTTAATTTACAATAATTTTAGAATCACCATGAATGCGAAGATGTTTAATATTAAGAGCAATTGTGGTACACAAGCCAACAATAAGAGATTCATACTTGATGATGTTGTTAGTGCAAAGGAATTCCAATCAAATGAAAATAGGAACAAGCTTGCCTTCAGCTGAGATTAAAACCACACCTGCTCTGGAGCCAGTTTGACATCTCAATCCATTAAAGTACATCTCCCACATAAGTTCATGATTTACTGCAAGAATATTTTTGTCTAGAAATAAATCTAGATCAAGAAAGGAGAAAGATGATGGAGCTTCCACCAAATGATCAACATCTTGACCCTTAATTGATTTATAAGTTATGAACTTAATGTCGAACTCATAAAGCAACATGACCCATTTCACTAACCTTCCCACGAGATTAGTCCTAGTAAACAAATGTTTAAGGAGATCACTTTTCGTTATGACATGAGTTTCAATATGAAGAAGGTAATGTCATAACTTCTATGTTGAGAAAATGAGAGTGATACATTGTTTCTCCATAGTAGAATAATGAGTTTCATAATCAATTAAGATATGACCAATGTAATAGACCTCTTTTTCTTTACCATCATCATCATGCTGAGCTAACAAAGCTGCTAAGGCATTAGGTGATAAAGAAATATAAAGGAAAAATGGTCTATCTTGTAAAACTACCATTAATATGGGAGGATTTGCCAAATAACTTTTGATATATTCAAAATATTTCTCACACTCATCATCCCATTTGAATCAAACATCTTTCTTCAACAAACATATAAGGAAAGGGTATGATTAGCCAAATGAGATATGAATCTATGAATTGCCTGAATCTCCCCCTACAAACTACATAGTTGAGAGATATTCTTAGATGGAGGCATGTTTACAATCACATCAATCTTATTCATGTTGACTTTTATTCCACAATGAGAGACGATCAATCCTAAAATCTTCCCAGCATAAATGCCAAAGACACACTTAAGAGGATTTAGTCTCATTTTATAGAGCCGAAGTCTTTCAAAAATAAGACAAAGATTTTCAACATGATATTGATGAGTTATAGACTTAGCCAAGATGCCATTGACATAATCTTCCAAAATTTTATGAATGAAATCATGAAAGATAAGGGTCATCACCCTTTGGTAAGTTGCACCTGCATTCCTTAACCCAAATGACATGACCACATGACATAAGGTACTCCAAGGGGTAGTGAAGGTTGTCTTATACTGATCTTTTGAGTTAATATATATTTGATTATAGCTTGAGAAGTCATCCATGAAAGACAAAAATGCATGGCCTACAATCAAATCCACAATCACATCGATATTAGGCAAAGGAAAATCATCCTTAAGAGACACCTTATTGAGATCACGAAAGTCAATGCAAATGTGAATATAGCCATTAGGCTTTCTAAAAAAAATAATATTTGATATCCAAGGAGAGTAGTCAATAGGACGAATAAAGCCTACTTTTAGAAGCTTCTCTATCTTGATCTTAACCAACAAAGCAACCTTGGGATTCATCTTTCAAATATTTTATTTAACAGGCTTAGCATCAAGACATAAAATGATATTATAGACCACTATGTATTCATCAATACCAGGCTATTCCTCATATGTCCAAGCAAAGATATTAGGATAAGAATGTAATAGATTAGAGTGTTGTTTGGATTCTTTCGAAGAAAGGAATTTTCTAATTTTAATCACCTTTTCAAAGGACTTCGGATCCATGAAAATATCAATAATATCTCCTTTAAAAGAAGAGAACTATGATTTTCAAGATAGGAAATAGGAACATCATCATCCAAATTAGATAAAGGGGTCTCCTCATCATCATTCAAAATAGACTCTCCAAAGTTTTCTTATTTATGCAAACGAATGAGAACCATCGTTTATGGTGATAAGGAGGCAGATGGGAGTAGACACCTAAGAATTCTTCCAACACTTCTTCTAAAGAGAAAACATCTAGGGGATATCCATTAGATTCTACTTTACTCTCAATCAGTTCCAGATGAACTAGACTAAGAGGCTCAACATAAATCACGTTGACACTCCACCATGGTTTCCACCTAGACTGTTCAATAGAGTAACTAAGCCCGAAGTTACGCTTATGTGGTATACATTGTATAGGGAATTGAATGCCTTTTTTGTTATGTCCAAGACCCTTATGCTCATAAATGAGCCTAAATCTAGGACCGTAACATGCTTGTAAGTCTTGAGTAGGAGGATCAACGTAGAGAGCATATTTCCAACAATGAGGATCATACTCTACTACAAGATCACTATCATCTTTCTTGGCAGAACTACAAACATTAGCCTCTTTAATAGAGGCATGATTATCTTCCTCAGCAGGGGTACAATCATTCTCCTTAATAGGGTCATGATTGTTTTCCTAAATGGAAGGACAACCAACTTTCTTAGTAGAGGTGTATGAAATAGTTGGAAGATCAAGATGGATTGGATCAACCTTATACTCCTCGATAAAGAATTTTAAAAATTCTAAGGATACCCAATCATCACCAAGACATGCATTAGATTTAGAAGCATTAGATCTAGAAGAAGTAGAAGAGGTAGAATTAGGATTACCTACTTCAGGATGATCTTCTTTAGGGACATCCATCTTAAGGGTAGCTTATAAAATAGGCACTGCCAAAGAGGGATTCAATGCATTAGAATATAATGAAGGAATACAATTCTTAAGAGTAGATGCAATCGAGGCACGTCTAGTAGTTTCCATTTCACAAAGATGAACAACATTAGGATAGGCCTTGATTGTGATTACTTTGTTATTTGCAAAAAAAATTAGGGAATGATGCAAAGTAGAAGTAATTGCCCCCAAAGCATGAATCTAGGGTCTTCCTAAAAGAATTTTGTAAAGTAAAGTACTAGACATAACATAGACCAAGGTGGGTACGATAATGGGTCCTATTCTTAAAGGAAAGATAATTGTGCCTAGGGATTATTGACCACCATTATCAAATCCAAAAATATATAACAAAGATGCAATAAGAGGAAACAAATCAATCTTAATCTTAGGCAATGGTTTGTTGCTACATATGTTGAGAGCTAACCAATATCAAAGAGATCCTACCTAATCCAAATATTATTAATGTTAACAATTATCATTAAAGGATCCACTTGCTTCTGTACTTCTAGGGGTGGGAGTTCTTGTGGATAGAACATAATATTTAGCAAATCCATATGAATATGAGCTATCAACGCATTAACATATGTTGGCCTAGAAAAAGAAGGCAAGATAATCTTTTGCAAGGATTCTTGAAGCATACCTTGATAAACCAACATAGACTGAAGCAATTCCAATAGTGAGATCTTCACGAGAGTAACAAAAATTTTCCCCACAAGATCATAATCATCAGGTGATTTAGTTGTGGGTTTAGGTGTTGAAGAAAGACTTGGTTGAGAAGGTGGTAAATAAGTCAGAACAAAATAAGGTTGAGAAGTAGGTTGATTCAAATTTTGTTGATTCCTCCTAGTGCTATAGGTGTGGCCTACAACGTTATAGGAAGAAGATGTAGCTTTTAAAAATATTGTGTAAATGTTTGATGAATCATTTATGAATTTGAGACCCCACAAATAGATTGAATCATTTTAGGAGAAGGTCTAGCTGGAGTCATGTAAATGACGGGTCTCTTAGGCTTCCAAGGCACAATAAAGGCACCCTAAATAAGATATGTACAAATTTTTGCAACTTTAAATAATTTACTTGGGATGAAACAATGGAAGGAAGTGGAAAAGGGATTAGAGTGAGTGGGAAAGTTAGTGGACATGTAGGATTTGAAATAGATGGTGATGATGGAGAAGAGGATGTAAAAGATGAAGATGTGGAATTCCCCTAGGGTTGTGGTAAATATGATGAGTTGTTGCTAGACATTCTTCTTGAGGAATGGGTATTGGGTTTTTACCTTGATTCTACTAAGGCTTTTGGAAGTGTGTTAGTTGTTGAAGAGCCTCCTTTCTCTTCTAACTTTAGCCTATGAAAGGAGTTTCATCCCTAGGTGGTGGTTGTTTCATCTCCTCTTGTGTTGTCTTCTTTGTCTAATGTCAAGGTTGGATCCATCCCTTTTGGAGTTGAGTTGATTTCTCCTCCTTGAAAAGGTGTGTGTGGATCCTCTCTAATGTCTAATTAACTTGGTGTTACTAGGTATACACATGGCTTAGAGGACTTGAGAATCCCTAACTGAATAGTTCTTTTACAAGAGGGTTGCATTAAATCATCAACCAAGGAGTCGTAAAACTTTAGATAGTGCTGGAAAAATATATGCATTCAGAAATTTTGGACATCTTACATCAATTGAGTATAGGAAAATAAACATGTGCAAATACAATAAAAGCTAAAAATTGGAATAAACTGCTAATTTACAAAATAGGGGAAAATAATGTAAAAAAATACCTTTTGGTACAAGTACCTAATGTTAAAGACTATGACTGTTAACTATTAAACTACAGTGTCCTAACCTAGCTAATTTCTCAAGAGTATGATGATGAGGTATAAATAACCTCATGTATATAAACATCCAAATACCCTTCCTTATTTCTCCCAATTGCTTTTACCTTGCCAATTTTTTATCTTTAGGATTAATAATTGCTTACTTTTTGTAAAAAGATGTATAATCTTTATTTCCTAAAATCAATTGAAATAAGTTGACTCACGCTAACATAATGGTATAGTTTTTAGTATTGTATAGGTTATTATGTATAGTCGAGTGGATTTAAAGCAGACTTCAAAGTAGTTGAAGACAAGCATCAAAAGTATAGGCACCAAAATTTTAGGAAGTGCATAGTGGATCGAGTCTTTTAATGATTTTTGTTTAAAGAATTTATGGCTCACTCCAAGAATTTTAAATGCTTTATGTTATGGACCTAAGTCCGTTAGTTAGTTGAATTCTGTTAATTTTTTTTTCAATGTTGATCTTCACCATCTGAAATCTAGGATTTTGTTAAGCAATTTTGTATAAATATGTAACCACTAGAAACAATGCAGATGGGATATCTTTATGTTGTCATAATGTGCTTTTTAACTATGTCTTTGTGTTACACTTTTCCTAATATGAATAAAACAAACTTTGTAAGTATTGTTCTAAGTTATTAGTACTGTGTGATGGAATTATCTTGGATGGATTAATTTTGAAGATACAAAAGTTCATGTGATCTGAGTTAAGCATAGTAGTACTTAAGAGCTAGCCACTTAAGGGAATCGTATAATAGATAGATAAGTATTTTCATTTTCACTTATGTTATTTTTATTTTGTACATGATAAGTGTGAATGAATGTTATTTGTATGTGTTGAGCTCTGTTAAGTTATTCCTACAGGTTGTAGTTTGAGTTTATAATCTTTAGTTCTATTTATCTGAAATTTCAGAGCACCCACTCTAGTTATCAATTGTATATTGTTAAGTTTGTTTTTTTGTTAACAAGATGTTAGTTAATGGTTGTTGTCATTTAAACTTTACGGTTTTATTGCAAGCATTTCTTTAAAAATTAAGTAATTTACATGCTTTCTAGTTTAATCATTTTATGCTTTCTAGTTTAGACAACTTTACGCTTTCTATTTTAATGGACTTTTAGTTTAAGTTTTGTTTTCAGCTATTCCAAACATTCAAAAAATATGAAAGGTTAGTCAAGATGTTTCCTATTGCATATAGCCTTCGAACACTACCCGGTTGATAAATTTGATGCACATTTCAATTATTTAGCGACAGGACCTAACAACAACCTGTCATTTTTTGGCACCATTGTCAAGGACCTTCCTTTTCTAGTGTTAGTAGGAGACCGCTTGAATATCTCTTTTAGGAATAAAAATACTCGCTAGGTTTCTTTTATTGAATGGTCAGGAAATGAAGCCCCCATGAAAGATTCATACCAAAAACCCCCCCAATCGACATACCAACCACAAGTAGGGAGGAAGAAGTATTAGCTAAAGAAATTATTGAATAACTGATCAAGCAAGATCAGCCTGAGACCTTCCCATATACCCCAGAAAGTCACCTAGTAAGACAAACATTTGTAGAGGAGATTATCCCTTTGCATACCCTAGAGCCTTAGCCATTAGAGAAAACTTTTGAAAAGGAATGTATTCCTTTCAATGTCATGGGTGACTGTAGAAATGGTGCTAACCCAACACCGAGAGTGTGCACAACACTTATCCTATTGCTATTTGTAACGCCATAGAAAATTGCACAATAGAAAACAAGAGATCATTAGAAGCAAACATGCATGCAATACTAAATCTAGAATGCAAATCTAAATGTTAAGCAACAAAGAGCATAGGAAAGTAAAAACGTAAACAAAACTAGAACAATCTCACCAATTTCGAACGTATTTCCTTGATTCATCTCGATTGCCCTTCTCCATTTTGCTTGTGTAGTATAATTGCCCTCAGATTTTTCGTAAATTCGTGCAAGTATAGCCTAAGATAGTGATTAGCAAAATATCGAAGATTCAAGACAAAGGTGCTCTCAAAAGTCATCAGATTTCACGAGAGAGATTGGAATGAAGAATGACAAATCAATTTATAGAAAATTGATTATTCGAATGATAGGTCAGGATTGAAAGATCAACGAATGGTTAAGATCGACAGATTGGACATGCATTCTGATAACTGTTAGTAATGACATGAGTGATACAAACTAGAAATAAAATTAAAGATTAAATAAATGATTTAATCTTCAGTTCGGCATTCAAAAACATAAGAAATATCTTTGCATGACAAAGATGAAGATTAATTATAACGACTCTCTGTTCGAATGCACACACAACATTTAATTAATTAAATAAGAATATTTAATTAATCTGCATGTACATGCAATTGAGTTAGAACTGGACGATTTGAATGATCTGACGAAGAGATTACTCGAGAACACCACTTAGACATTAAATCAAGAGTTAACTGAGTGATTTGAAATAGATGTCTAGTCGAGTAAAGGTGAATATTTAGATAGCTCACATAATTATCTAAAATATAGAAGAATGCGTTAAAATAGAATTAATGAATTAAATAATTCATTTAATTCAAGACTCGATATTCGAAGAATAATTAAATAAATAAGATTTATTTAATTAAATGATGAAGGGATTTAAATGAATAATTAAATAAAGAATTTATTTAATTATAGTTGAAATATGATAAAGAGTAAATTAAATAATGATTTATTTAATTTAACAAGAAGAATAAGGTTAATTAATAAAGTAATTAAATAAAAAATGTTTATTTAATCAATCAGGTAGAATAAAGAAAAGTGAATTAATTAAATAATTTATTTAATTAATAGAAGAATTAATGTTAAGATGAACTAATTAAATAGTTGACATTATTGAATTATGACCGTGAAGAGTACCAATTACGAAGAATATGGAAGTCGCAGGCCTCAACCAAATTTCGGTGTCTACATTTGCCCCTCTTTGATACAATGTCATTTCGACATTGTGTCAAAGAAAATCGATAAAAATAATGCCCCAATAATGCCCTAGATTAGAATAGGTGAAGGTATGCCCCCTCGGGAAAATTGACAAATTTTTGAAAAGGTCAGAAAAATTTGGAAATGCTCCCGATTAGTCCGCTGGATATGCAGAAATGCAATGGAGTTGACAAAATAGAGTTCGAAAATGGGAGGGACGGGTACGGGAGGATGAAAAATGGAAGTTTACATGGCCAGTAGGATAGGAATGCCACCTAAGCCCTAGGTATATATAGGAATAGGGTTGAAAATCTATTCATTTGCATGATATAGCCTACAGAGAGGCACAGTCGATGAGCTGCGGTACCACGCTCCTGATGGTATGGGCGTGGGAGCATATCGCTTTTTTTAGACCACCCGTTACTGTTGACTTACCTCATGGAGCTCCATACGCCTTCCGTTATGCAGGGGCGACCACATAGCATCATATTGGAGACACAGGCTATTTCAGACATGCCATAGACACCATGGAGTAGTTTACATGGAGACCATACCTGGGCTGTGAGGTATGGTCAGATGAGGATGAGCACTTGCCATTTTGTAGACAGGCACAATACTTGGTGGGACGGATAGTGTCTCATGTGCATATTATAGAGCGGCAGTTGCCAGACCGAGTCCTGAGACAATTTGGAGAGGTATAGGATGTACCTCGAGGGAGAGCAGAGTTTGCCAGATCCTCACGAGAGGTCCCGCTATGGGGGCTCGAGATTCCAGTGGCCACTGCAGAGGCTAATATTGATGGGTTACAAGCACTTCCATGGGTATGGAGGGACGGACCAGCAGACCCAGGGACCACTCCAGCATATGATCAGTGGTGGGCAGCACACAGGCCGATCCCCTTGATAGATCCAGAGCAGCCAGCACTGGTAGAGCAACGTGGGACAGGTCCTAGAGGCAGGCGAGGCAGAGGGAGAGGCTGAGGAGGCAGAGGTGGCCGTGGTGATGGAGGGGATGATGGCAGAGGTGGACAACGTGGAGGCAGGAGAGGGAGGCGAGGTCAGAAGGGACGAGGGCCAACCTTGTCACCGATCCAGGAGGAGAGAGGAGGAGAGGAGGATGTAGCCATGCTAGATGTGGCAAGAGGTGGAGAGGAGGATGTAGCCAAAGGTGATGAGGAGGCACAGCTGGCAGAGGTAGTCATACCAGATATCCTAGAGATCCTGGTAGAGGGGGAGGTAGGTGTCGAGGAGGCAGGCAGAGAGGAGGCAGAGGTTGATGCTCTAGGGCTGTTAGGTGCCACCAGGAGGACGATGAGGAGGAGGATGATCATGAGAGGGAGATTCAAGATCAGATCCTGGAGGAGCTAGATGAGGAGGAGGATGGGAGAGACAGGGCCCGATAGGATGAGACAGAGGAAGAGGAGCCCGACACAGATATATTGTGAGCCCAGGTTGCCTCCTTGGAGGAGCAGATGAGAGTGTTGATGGCCGAGAGGGATGCCTATCAGATGGAGAGGGATAGAGCTTTGATGGACAGTGATCAGGCTATATCCCGATAGTAGGAGACTGAGAAGAGGTTCACAGAGCTTTGGGCATTGTGCATAGGGCCATCAGCTACGTTTTCCAGAGAGTTGGTTAGAGCCGGAGAGAGGGAGAGATACTATCGGGACCTATATGAGGCAGAGGTTCCCCTAGAGAGGCGGGCTCCTAGTTTCTCAGCAGCACACAGTAGCAGGTCCCAGACCAGGACTCACATACGGGCAGTTAGCACAGAGGGGGTGGATCAACCACATAGAGCAGGGCCATATGACAGACCTCCCATAGCTTAGAGATCAGCAGGTTCCCAGCATCATTCTCCCACACACTCCCGACATGAAGGCAGTGGCAGTTCAGGATAGAGATACTGCTTGAGATTATTTTGAGACATTGTATTTTGATCTTATAGCCTACGAGCTTCCATGTATTATTGATACATTATGACATTGTGATGTGACACATTTGAGCGAGATATATATATATATATATATATATATATATATATATATATATATATATATATATATATATATATATATATATATATATATATATATATATATATATATATATATATATATATATATATATATATATATATATATATATGATTTTGGCGGCGATTCTCATGATATGCATTCCTATGTATTGATTATGCAGTCTTTATTTATACATGTGATGTTTATATGATATGCCTATGTGATGGATGAGTATATGTATTTTATGATGTTTATGCAGCTAATGAGATAATGTTGATTCTATGTGATGTATGATTCTATATGATGTATGCTGTCACAGGACTCCGTCATAATGCAAGAAAGAAGAACTGTTAGCACGGAAAGAACGATCGAGAAAGAATGAAAGACAGAAGATAGATGTTAGTATCAGGAATCTTTGATATGATGCTGTATCACAACAGGTATTGCACTTTATCATCATTGGGCAGGACTAATACAAATGGAGAAAAACACCATGATATGACATAGATCAAAGTGTGCAAGGTCATCCACTTGCTAATAACAGATAGTCGCAGACAAGGATTGTCATTAACTCATACTAAGGGCACAAGTTGCCCCAGTCTTTTTGCCAAGACAAACCACATACAACAAAAAAAGTAAAAGACGGGTCATGAGACGTCATTGCTCCTCTAAATCCTTCATGGGACATCCTTGAGGAAACTAGTAACATGACTCAAAATCAAATTTTAAAAGACAGTCGACAGACAACAGTCAAAGAAAATAGAATTCTGATACATCGTTGCTTCTCTAAATCCTTCATGGGACATCCTTGAGAAAGCTAGTAACATGAATCCCAGTCATCAATTCAAGATAAATGATAAGATAAATAAGCCATAGAGTCAAAAAGCCAGTAAAAATATTTGCCAAAACTTGATCTTGTTTGTTTGATTTGTTTGATTGATAAAAGGATTGATTGATAGAGCCTGGTTTCAGGAGATACACATACCAGATAAGACTGTGAGTCTAGTTTCGATGTTATGACTATCTGTATAAGGCATGACAAAGCCTGGTTTCATAAAGACATGTATTGTATAAGACGTTGAGTCAGATGCCGTTGATGTGATAACCTGTGTAAGGCTATATTTGATTTGTTTGACCTTGTCGATTATGCAGGAAGGACTCATCCTGAACAAGACATAGGTTGACTGTTTGACCTTGTCGATTATGCAGGAAGGACTCATCCTGAATAAGACATAGGTTGACTATTTTGATAACGTCTATTTCCAAGAAGGACACATCCTGTAGCAGACTGTAGTTAATTTGTTTTGATTGTTTTGTTTGGCAAGGTGTTTGATTTGACTTAGAGATATTGCTGACTTGTTCACTAGATTAATGCATGATTTGGGATGATGCGTGGACAAATAACTGCATGTGATGATAAACCCTAAAGGATTGACCTAGTGCAGCCTCGGGGGATCATCGATTGATGGCCTTGCCTACGTTATACACACAGAGACCTCATAGTTCGACTTGACTGCGACTGACAAGTCTGACTACAAATAGAAGACATGTGTGAAAGTGAATGTGACGAACCCTAATGGACTGACCTAGTGCAGCCTCGGGGGCTCATCGATTGATGGCCTTGCCTATGTTGTACACGCAGAGACCTCATAGTTTGACTCAACTAATGACCTTGTCATATAGACATATGGATTGACTCATGACTCTATACAGACAAACCTAGACAGACTAACCTAATGCCTCGGGGGCACATCGGCAGATGGCCTTGCCTACGTCTAGTTGCAGAGGCAACATAGTTTGACAAACAACAAAGACTGACAAGTGCGACTGACTTTGACTCTGTTTTTGGATTTTTGAAATGTTTTTATTTTTTTGGTCTTTTTGAAGTTTTCCAATGTTTTTGTGTTTTCGCAGGTCATTTTGTGATGTTTTTGGATTTTTCTATGGTTTTATGTCTCCAATACAACCAATGTAAGAACCAATATGACACATGTCAAGTGTTTGCCCCCAGTCGAGCATAAGACCAATTGATTATGAATAGGGTAAGATGGGGGATATGAAATGCACTCGATGTCAATCATTCCAAGTTATGGGAAAGACTACCACTTATTAGGAATGGTATATACAAGCGATGGACACAAAAGATAAGGGATTATGTACAGGGATAGGTAGTATGTACAGGGATAAGGACTATATACAATAATAGGGACTATGTACAAGGATAAGGACTTTGTACAGGGTAGAGGACTATGTACAGGGATAGGTTAGAATAATAGTAGACAAAGGAGTAGAGTTGAGTACACATGGCGCCTGTTTTCCAGGTTTTCACCATGGTACCTATCCAAAGCACCACCGAAGTGGTTTTCACCATTGGATGAATGATTTGTCTTTACTATTTTCTATATTATCTAATTTTTTTGGTGTTAACAAGATGCCTGTTTGCCAGGTTTTCACCTTGATAACAATTTTTTGATTTTTTTGATTTTTTTTGGTAATTTTTGCTAATTAAGACAAGGGCTCTCAGAAGCTATGTGTAGAACCTCTTCAGATGCATACTATTGATTGGTGAGGACAATGGTTCCCCTTCAGGAGTAGAGAGTTGGTACGCTCCTGATCCAAAAGCTCCTGTGACAATATAAGGTCCTAACCAATTAGGTTCAAACTTTCCTGGTTTGTCTCTTTCTGCTTGATTCTTTGGGTTCTCCATTAAAACCAGGTCACCAATGTCCAAGTTGCTGTTCAAGACCCTCCTGTTATAGCTACGACGAAGGCGATTTTGATATGCTTGAAGATGGTCTAGTGCCTTCTGTCTTCGCTCATCTAGAAATTCTAGCTCATGGAGTCTTGACACTTGGTACTCTTCATCATCAATGTGGCCTTTCAGGGATACCCTTAGGGAAGGAATCTCGACCTCAATAGGCAAAATGGCTTCAGACCCAAAGACAAGTGAATATGGGGTAGCACCAGTGGGAGTACGGATACTTGCACGATAAGCCCATAAGGCAGGGTTAAGCTGTAAATGCCAGTCACGACCAACATCATTGACAGTCTTCTTGAGAATTCTAATGATGGTCTTGTTAGATGCCTCCGCTTGGCCATTACCTTGTGGGTAGTATGGAGTGGAAAAGTGATGTTGGATATGAAATTCATCACACAAGTGACGAACTTCTTGGTTCTTAAATGGGCGGCCATTATCAGTGATTATGGACTGAGGGACACCATACCGACAAATGATATAATTCAGGATAAATTTAGAAATATGTGTGCCGGTAATGTATGTCATAGGAATGGCTTCAATCCACTTCGTAAAGTACTCAGTGGCGGTGATAATGAACTTGTGTCCATTAGAGGATGTGGGGTGGATCTTTCCTATGAGGTCGAGTCCCCATTGGGCAAAGGGCCATGGTGACGTGATAGGATGGAGCTCCTGTGCTGGGGCATATATCGAATCTCCATGAACTTGACATTGGTGGCATTTTGTTACAAAGACATATGAGTCTTTTTCCATAGTAGGCCAGTAATAACCCAGTCTCATAATCTTTTTGGCTAAGGTAGGACCACTAGAATGGGAACCACATATACCCTCATGCACCCCACGCAAGGTTTCTTGTGCTTCAGTAGAATCAAGACATCTCAGTAGGGTATTATCTAAGGCACGTCTATATAGGGTGTCTCCGATGATGGTGTATTTGGCCGACTTGCAGAGGAATGTCCTACGTTGGTTGTTGGATAGGCCAATGGGTATGACTTCGGCATGAAGGTAATCATAGATTTCTTTGTACCATGGGGAATCAGGACCAACAATGTCACACACCATTTCAGAATCTGGGATATCATAGGCTAGGACCAAAAGCTATTCGACCAAGAACTCAAACTTAGGCACATTGTTAGGAATGTCAAGAAGTGATGCAATAGTAGCCATAGCGTCTGCTGCCCTGTTTAAAACACGAGGCAATTGATGAAATTTGACTTTGTCAAAGTACTCTTTAAAGCTCTCAGCCATGTGCTTGTATGGAGCAAGCTTCTCATCCTTAGTCTCATAATCATCATTTACCTGTCTGATTACCAGTTGGGAATCACCATATACCTGTAGGTTCTTGATTTTCCACTTGACTGCCATGCATAACCCTGTCACTAGAGCTTCATACTCTTCCATGTTGTTAGTGCATGGGAATGCAATCCTGAATGACTTAGGGATGGAATCACCCTGTGGTGTGATAAACAGTATACCAGCCCCTAAACCATGATTTGTATGTGAGCCATTAAAGTACAGTTTCCATGTTATGTTTGTGTCAAATGTGAATATGAACTCATCAGGAAAGTCTGCAACTAATGGGTGATGTGCCTGTATGGGTGCGTCATCTAACTGATCAACAATGACCTGTCCTTTAATAACTTTCCTTTCTACATACTGGATGTCATACTCACTAAGTATCATAACCCATTTAGCCAGTCGTCCTATTAATGCCGCCTTGCTAAGGAGATATTTCAGAGGATCTATTTTATCAATCAACATTGTTTGATGGTTTAGCATGTAGTGCCTTAGTTTTTGGGTAGCAAATACTACTGCAAGACAGGCACGTTCAATGTTACTAAAGTTGAGCTCATAACCTACCAAAGTCCTGCTGATATAATAGACTGCCCTTTCATGACCTTCATCATCATTCTGTGCAAGCAATGCTTCGAGTGATGAATGGGTTGCCGTGATATAAAGAATCAATGGTCTTCCTTCAACAGGTGGCATTAAGACAGGTGGTGTGAGTAAATACTCTTTAATCAGTTGAAAAGCCTCTTCACACCTAATTGTCCATGCAAAGGGTACTCCTTTCTTAAGTAGATGTTGAAAAGGATGTGTCTTGTCTGCTAGCTGCACTATAAATCATCTGATGGATTGCAACCTTCCCTATAATGTCCTTAGTTGACTGAGATTAGTGGGTGGTGGCATGTCCATGATTGCTTTTACCTTAGCAGGATCCACTTCAATGCCTCGTCTAGAAATGATATAACCTAACAACTTTCCTGACTTGACTCCAAACACACATTTCTTTGGGTTGAGTCTCACTTTATATGTTTCCAGCCTCTGAAATATCTTGTCTAACACCTGTAGATGTTCTACCCTTGTCTTGGATTTTACAATAAGGTCATCAAAATAATCCTCCATACAAGTGTGTACTAGATCATGAAAGATAGTAGTCATGGCACGTTGGTATGTTGCTCCTGCATTTTTGAGTCCAAAGGGCATAACATTCCAGCAATACGTTCCCCAAGGATAAGTGAAGGCTGTCTTAGGTTGGTCTTCAGTTGCAATTCTGATTTGGTTATATCCTGAGAATCCATCCATAAGGGACATCTCATATCCTGCTGTCATGTCAACTATCATGTCTATGTTAGGCAAAGGGAAGTCATCCTTAGGACAAGCTTTGTTGATATCTCTAAAATCAGTGCAGATGCAGATGCCCCCAGTTGGTATAGTGACTGGTACAAGATTGGAAATCCAATCTACATAATCAATAGATCTGATGAAACCAACATCTAAGAGCTTCTTGAGTTCCGCCTTGACTAACAAAGCAATCTGTGGGTGCATTTTTCTCAACTTTTGTTTCACTGGTTTGGCACCTGGTTGTAAAGGCAAGTGATGTAGAACAAGTTCAGGATCTAACCCCAGCATGTTGGCATATGACCAAGCAAAATTTATTTGTCTCTGTTCAAAGAAGTTATGGAACTCTGATTTCTCTTCTGTTGTCAATGACGCTGCCAAATAAACCAGTCGAGGATTCTCTTTTGTGCCTATGTTGACTTCTACTGATTCTTCAATGAGCATGGGTGACTTTTCCTATACAACGGGAAGAATGTTCAAACCTCCATCCTGAGGTGCCTTAGAGAGGTTTTCACCTTCAGATGCATCCTTTATTTTTACTTTTTCATTGTCTAAAGGTGCCTTTCGGTTTTCACCTAGAGACTCATCTTTTTTATTTTGTTTATTCTTTTTCTCATTTTTGCGACTGGAGGGTTGAACAGATTCCCAAAAATATGCTTTATTGTCCAAGTCGATGGTAAAACCAGCCTTATGATCCCCATTAGGTATGCCTTCTCGTAATCCCAAGAACTCAACAATTGCTTCATCGTTCTCAAAAGTGTCTAAAATGGGTGTGTCTTGTTGATCCCAATCAATGAGTTGGGGATAAACTAAGGGCATGTCATCATCGGAGTTATCAAAGTCTAATGGGGTCAAAGTAAAGATTGAATTATTCATGTGATTACAAAAGTCTTGTACCAGGTCCTCTTTACTCTTAGGTTTAGGTCTAGGTGGATGAATAGGTGGGCCTAGTGCCAAGGTTTGACTATCAGAAACAGGTGGCTCAGGTTGCCAAGAGGTAGGATCAAGTGATTCCCAATAGTAGTGTTTAAACCATTCCTCTTTTGTCATTTTCTTTGGTGGACATGAATTTAAGGGATTGGGTGAGGAACTTAACATCAAGTCAAGTTCTCCAAATAACTTGTCAAGGTCCATGGAAGAAGTAGAGGATAGCGATTCCCACTCATAATCATTAGAATTGGGGGAGTCACAATGATATTGGTCCACTGGTTCGTGAGATGTCTTAATATATTTTGAAGCATGTACTTCCTCAAGTAAGGGTAATGGAGTACTAGGAATGCCAATCTGAATCGGTTGAAACCCTAGCCCTACTCCTTTTGGCCACTGAGAAACAAATATTGGTTCAATTCTGCCATCTTGGTTTAAGCCTAAACCGCTTTGTCCATCATATCCTTTGCTTTGCATGATTTTGAAACCCTTTCCATATAGACTTGTAGGAATGTGAGCAAGTAAGAGTGGTTTCTCATCATCTTCCCTATACAGCCAGGAAGTGAGATCCTCTACATCTACAACCTCTTTGCTAAATTCATCCCATTTAGTGAAAGTTGTTGTGGGGGGAACATGTATAGTGATCATAGACTGTCCCCTACCCGTTTTAGGTAAACCATATGACTTAGGAGGAACCAAATGGCTAACACAATAAGAAGTCTTCATGTAATACTCTCCACAACCCTTGTCTTGGATCTCAACCCTAGGAGTGGTAGGAAGTGAGGGTACAACAGATGTTTGAGTGAGTATGGATAGATCAACATAAGAGGATGAATTGGATGATGAGGCCTCTTGGTTCATTGGCACTTGACGTTGGGGGATCTCCTTTAGATTGATGCAATACTGAAAAGGATTGGGATCACCATCTATAGTTATTTCGGTTCCATTATAAGGGAATTTAAGACATTGATGATATGTGGAAGGGACTGCCTTCATGGCATGAATCCATGGTCTACCAAGCAGAAGGTTATAAGGAAGGGTGAGATCCAAGACCTGGAATTTTGTCTCCATCACTGTAGGACAAATTTTGATAGGAAGTGTTACCACCCCCTTTGATCTTCGTTCCTCATCATCATAAGCTTTTATGACAATACTTTTGGTAGTGTCTACGCATGCTTTTGAGATACCTAATGCCTTAATCAGTGTTAAAGTGCATAGATTTAACCCTGCTCCTCCGTCTACCAAAACTCGCCTAACCTTGGTGTCATCAACAAGGACTTCTAGGTGTAAAGGATCGTTGTGGTTCATCTTTTCAGTTGCATAGTCTTGTTCAAAAAATGTGACATGGTGATTGTTGGTCAAGTAGCCCACCATTTCCTAGAAATGATTGACATCTAGATCATTAGGGACCATGGTATTCTGTAAAGCTTTATCAAGGATAGACCGATGCTCAGGGGAAATACGCAACAATTCCAAGATTGAGATTTGGGCTGGGGTCTTCCCCAATTGATCAAGAAGGTTATATTGTAACTTGGAAGGTTGGGGTGTTTGCTGTGATGGAGGGCCTTGAATAGTGAATTTAGTACGATGAGTATTGACCGCACACTTAGGATTAGCATTGATAGTAATGGTATTGATGTTTTCATCAGCGACACGAAGGCAATGAATGATTTTGCCACTATCATAATCATGTTTGATACTCGCATAGTTGGCTGAAATATTGGTCTTAGTACTCAAACTGGGGATAGTTCCTTTCCCATGGTCATGTAGTGGGTCTGAAAAGACTTGATGATCAGTGTTCGACGTCTTTTGTTTTTATCCACTAACTTCAATAATCCTCCTTTCAACAAGATCCTGTATGATATTCTTCAGTTGTTGATAGTTTTGTAGGTTATGTCCCTTAGTCCTATGATAGTCACAAAAGGCATTGTCATCCCACCAAGCTGGTTTAAACTGTCCTAGATCGTATTGTCTTGGTTCCTGCAGCTGTATGAGGTTATGCTGTAGCAGTTGTTTGAACACCGACTCAATGGGTTCCCCTAAGGGAGTGAACTCACATTTTTGAAACCTTCTTGGTTGTGGACGTTGAGTATTTTGGACCATGTTAGGAGGTTGATTGACAACATTAAACGTGTTAGAAAAGTTATGAGGTCCTTGTAATGTGATGAGAGGTCCTGCTTGTAGTGTTTTAGCATCAACTACCCCATCATTTGTGACATTTTTGTTGCAAGACCAAAATCTGTTTCTATCCGTGGGGGTGTTTTGTACGATCAGGTTTCGATTGGATGTTGTTGTCTTGAGTTCGCCCTTTTCAATGAGATCCTTCTCTATTATAACCCCTTTTTCCACTAGTTCTGAAAAAGATGTACAACAATGTACCCTTAAGTTACTCCTTAGTTTTGCATGAAGGTTTTCTTGAAACATAGTAACTTTTTGTTTTTCGGGTATCTCGACAAGACACCTACTAGCTATGGTTCTCCATCTCTGGAAGAAAGAAATGAATGTCTCCCTTCATCTTGCATTGTGTGACACAAGGTTGCTATATTTATCTCATGGTCTATGTTGAAGGAAAATTGTTCCACGAATTTCTCAACCAATTCACCCCAAGATCGAACACCAGAATCTAGACCCGAAAACCACTCTAGTGCAATTCCTACAAGACTCCTTGGAAATAGTCTCATAAGATACATGGGATCATAAGCGACATCTATGCATATGGTAGAAAATTCCCTTATATGTTCTATTGGGTTTTGTTTGCCATTGTACTTCGGTAGATTCGGTATGACATATCCGTGAGGGAAAGGGGTCATGTACAATGATCTATCAAAAGGGAATGGACATATGTCCTTTGGTGAAAATGATTTCTTGGTCGACACCGACATGTTATCCATTTGCGTTTGTAATGCCTGCATTTGTGTTTGTAAGACGTCAACTTGAGTCAAAGATGTGCTAGGAGGATTATGCGGATCCAGGTATGTATTCTGAAATCCAAAGTCTTGTGATGGGTTTCGATTAAATGTTGACATCTGAGGTGGATTTGGATTCAGAATGTTGGTAAATGTGTTCTGATCTGGAATCGGCATAAATTGGTGTTGACCTGAAATCTATGTAAACGGATTCTGAGTACCACTTTGGAAAAAAGGATTCTGATTCAGAATTGATGTAAATTGGTTTTGACTTGGAATCTGTGTGGACAGTGATGACTACCAATTTGTGGCAAAGGATTTTGATTCAGAATCAATGTAAATTGATTCTAAGTACCAATTTGGGAGAGTAGATTCTAACTCAAAAACTGTGTGAACAGATTCTGATTGCCATATTGGAAGGAGGGAATGCCCCCTGTTTGTGTAATCCATGGTATAGTACTAGTAACTTGAGCACTAGGTATGGCCATCGACTGTGGTATGGTACTCATGATACTAGCATTAGGTATAGTCGTTGACTATGAACTTGTGGGACCGACATAAGGTGTAGAGGCTAAGGTTTTAGACCTTTTATTCCCAACAAGAGGACCGAAGGGAGTAGATGATGAAGCCCCTGTAGTGAAATTAAATCCCGATGTCATGCTAGATGTACCAAATGGGGATGTATGGACTGTTGTACTCTGTGTAGATGTGCTAGATGGCATAGTTGTGCTGACCTGAGGTATAGCAGTACTAGCAGTCGTGGTAGTTGTCCCTTGTGTAGGTTGAGTTTGTAAGGTGCTAATATCAAATCCTAGAGGTAAAGTAGCACCTTCAGCTAGCAATTTGCCTAAAAATCGTTGACGATCATTTGCTAGGTACTCATCTACAAAAGAGGAAAACTCAGGATCCTGTGCGGCAGCCTCTATATCCTCTATTGCAATATGTCCTTGAGTGTTTCTAGTGGTGAATTTGTCTAATAGAGTCTTATGAGGTCTTGAAGAAAATGGATTGATGAACTCGTTTGGGTTCGACATGTTTTCTCTCTCTCTCTTCTCTTAGACCTAGTTTCAACCATGTAAGATAAGCTCAATATGTGGGAAATGCAAGACTATATCTATGAACAGTATGACTCTAGTCTATGTTTTTGGGATTTTCTTATGCAAAATAAGGGATGTCCTAGGATGACACTAGTCTAGACCCTGAAGATGCAAAGTCTAAGCAAGACCCTAAAGTGATCAATTCTATGAACCCAAGATGAAGAGACCAACTGCCTAAAGTCAAACCAAGGTGTCAATTTAGTTAAGTCAAGGAACCAATGTAAGACGAGGATCAAAGACAAGTTGAGTTTCCTAACTAGACTGATGAGCTAGGATGACTCTCTGTAGGACAAAGTATAAGATGATAGGACTAGGTTCAATGACAAATTTTGTTGACACTATGATTTTTCTAGAGTATAGATGGTGGACTACTCCTAAAGTTTGTAAAAGTGACCTTTCTAGAAGTCTAATGCAAGGTAATAAGTACCCTAAGATGAAGCTAAACTCGGAATTAAGACAACTAGGGTAATGACTAAATGATCCTAAAGTATGCAAAATTGAGAAAATAGTTTCAGGTTTCTATTCAAGGACTGTTTGTGTGAAGACAACTAAAACTGGTGCAAACGTGTTGACTGGACAGTGACCATAAATTTTGGTTTTCTGATAATCAGACAGATGCATCTCAGGAATTAACAGATGCGGTTCAACATTAACAGTTGCGGTCTAAACTGACAGATGCGACTCAAAATTTACCAGATGCAACTCTAACTGACAGATGCGACTCAGAATATAACACATGTAGTTTTTCCAAAGCAAATGCGAGCTAAACTGACAGATGTGACTCTAATTTTGACAGATGCGACTCAAAATTTAACAGATGCGACTCAAAATTTAACAGATGCGACTCAAAATTTAATAGATGCGACTCTAAAAATTAGATGCGAGTTTCTTGTGAACAGTTGCGACTCTCTGTGAATTTTTTAGTGACATGAAATTTAAACTGACTCCATTTTCTGTGTTCAAATTTTGACAATCAATGACAATCGTAAGACAAAGTGTTTTTAGTTTCAATTTTGGACTCAAAGAATGTTTAAAGTGATAACAGACAAGCACATCTTAATAGGCCAAAGGCCTAGGGTTTGTATACTTGGTATAGCCCACTGAAATACCCTGGATTGGTGATGAACACCTTTCCTTCTCGAGAGTGGATAGCTTAGGAATTTGGTGGCATTGGCTCCCCTCCACAGCTCATTAACGTCTTTTGAGCACACCAATTCTGAATTCTTTGGGCAATGACCTCCCAAGAACTGCTATCTCTACTCAAGGGGATTAGTAGTGAGTATCTTCGAGCATGATACTATACCCTGCACTATACCAAGCAACGGCCACAAATAGGTTGGTCTCTAAAACAAAAGGTATTTAATTTGGGCATTCCGTTCGTGGGGTGTGATCCATACGACACGAGTCCCCTTTCGGATCCATCTCGTCGGAACCACACTCGTGATTCTTGGGGTTTCCCCAAGAACCCACTTTTATATACCGGCTGGAAGTCCCTCGGGTTCAGGGTGCTACCGGTCTGAGTCATCCTGGGGTGAGTAATTTTTCCCACTAGAACAGGCCCAAGTTCTAGAGTTGGTAACTGTTTCTCTTACACCGAGGATCGCACGGATGCGCAAGGGGAGATGATACTTCAATGTACCAAGTCGTAAGGGTAACTAGACTTGTGCTTTCGCACCAAACACAGTAGACACTTGTTAATTTTAACCAAACGAAAGATTTGCTATGCTACCAAACAATTTGTTTCAAAATTTAACTAGGGTCTTCGACAAGCGTCCTGCAGAAAATCTTATTAGTAATTTTCAATATTGTCTTCGTCAATCATCCTGCAAAAGCTTGTTAACTCCAAATGGCCACACGCTGAAAATCAGATATCAGTAACAAAAAATCAATTGAAAATTTTAGATTGCAAAAAATAGAAATAAAATTTTACCAGTCAATTGCGTCATGTCGTTACCAGTCAGATGCGTCATTTCTTATTCAGTTGCAGCTCGGAAAATCAATTGCAGTTCAAGAAAATACAGATGCATCGTTTCTTATTCAGTTGAGGCTCAGAAAATCAATTGCAGTTCAAGAAAATACAGATGTGTCGTTTGTTCTGACAGATGTGGTTCAGGATTTCAATTGCATCGTTTCGTCAGTCATATGCGTCGTTCCGTATGAAAAACCTGCAAAAATCAAAGTAACTGTCTAGGGATACGCGAAGATGGTGTCTTCACGTCGGGTTCACCAAATGTAACGCCATAGAAAATTGCACAATAGAAAACAAGAGATCATTAGAAGCAAACATGCATGCAATACTAAATCTAGAATGCAAATCTAAATGTTAAGCAACAAAGAACATAGGAAAGTAAAAACGTAAACAAAACTAGAACAATCTCACTAATTTCAAATGTATTTCCATGATTCATCTCGATTGCCCTTCTCCATTTTGCTTGTGTAGTATAATTGCCCTCAAATTTTTCATAAATTTGTGCAAGTATAGCCTAAGATAGTGATTAGCAAAATATCGAAGATTCAAGACAAAGGTGCTCTCAAAAGTCATCAGATTTCGCGAGAGAGATTGGAATGAAGAATGAAAAATCAATTTATAGAAAATTGATTATTTGAATGACAGGTCAGGATTGAAAGATCAAAGAATGGTTAAGATCGAAAGATTGGACATGCATTCTGATAACTGTTAGTAATGACATGAGTGATGCAAACTAGAAAGAGAATTAAAGATTAAATAAATGATTTAATCTTCAGTTTAGCATTCAAAAACATAAGAAATATCTTTGCATGACAAAGATGAAGATTGATTATAACGACTCTATTCGAATGCACGCACAACATTTAATTAATTAAATAAGAATATTTAATTAATCTGCATGTACACACAATTGAGTTAGATCTGGACGATTTGAATGATCTGACGAAGAGATTACTCAAGAACACCACTTAGACATTAAATCAAGAGTTAACTGAGTGATTTGAAATAGATGTCTAGTCGAGTAAAGGTGAATATTTAGATAACTCACATAATTATCTAAAATATAGAAGAATGCATTAAAATAGAATTAATGAATTAAATAATTCATTTAATTCAAGACTCGATATTCAAAGAATAATTAAATAAATAAGATTTATTTAATTAAATGATGAAGGGATTTAAATGAATAATTAAATAAAGAATTTATTTAATTATAGTTGAAATATGATAAAGAGTAAATTAAATAATGATTTATTTAATTTAACAAGAAGAATAAGGTTAATTAATAAAGTAATTAAATAAAAAGCGTTTATTTAATCAATCAGATAGAATAAAGAAAAGTGAATTAATTAAATAATTTATTTAATTATTAGAAGAATTAATGTTAAGATGAACTAATTAAATAGTTGACATTATTTAATTATGACCCTGAAGAGTACCAATTACGAAGAATATGGAAGTCACAGGCCTCAACCAAATTTCGGTGACTATACTATTGATGTAGATGACGAGATGCCTATGAAAAATATTTCACCAGCGTTCTTGCCAACCTTCAGAGGTTTATCTTCTGAAGACCCTGACCAGTTTCTATTTGAGTTTAAAGTTTTGTGTAAGAAATATGACTACAAGAATGATAACTAGAAACTGAAGCTCTTTCCCTCCACCCTGAAAGACGTAGCAATGCAATGGTTCATGGGATTAGCTTCAGGATCGATAACCTCTTAGGATGATATGGAGTCTACCTTTTTGGATAAGTACCAAAGTTACTATAGAGTTAGCGATAGGAAAGAAGAATTGTTCAAACTAAGGAAAAACGAAGATGAAATCCTAGAAAATTACCTAGATAGGTTCATCTTCTTATCTAAACTATGTGGTGGAGAAGCCATAAGTCTCGAGATTCTAAAGACCATATTTCACAAAGGACTTGGTGAAGATGCTAGGAGAAGCCTAGATTTAATGGGAAAAGGAGATGCGTCCCAACTTACACTTAAGGATATTTGTGAGTTATGCCAGAATTTCTCTCGTACTTGAGGAGGTATCCATAAGTCTACTCTTTTTAGAGGTTCCAATGAAATAGGAAAACCATGTGAGGAGATAACAAATCTCAAAATTGACATTCTCGTTCAACTAAATACCACACTGGATGGACTACAAGCCAAAACATGTAACCCTGAGACTTGTCCATCTATTGCCCTAGGTGTAGAAATAAACATCTATTAAGATAATGTCCCTTGGATAAAGTTGATGTTTGTCAAGTTTCTGAAAAGAGTCATGCTATTGATCAATGTGAGACCTTAAATGCAATTAAAAATTCCAAGAAAAGCACAACTCAGGTTGAAGAAGAGATCATTCTTATGAATCAAAGTCCTGGAGGAAATTTTTCTTATGGTTAGATTGGAACAAAAATTAATGGGTGGCACCTTGTCCTCTAGTACCACCTAATTGTGGAACCTACTCTTGGGGACCACCTGAATGGGAAAATCAGTCTTGGGGAAACCACCAATGGCCAAACTAGGCTCAACAACAATGGTATTCTTAGAATCCTGCTACTCAATGAAATCAACCTCAAAACTAGTTTTATACTAGGCCTAGAAGGATGCCTAATCAACAATAGAATCTTTTACCAGCTCCTCAGAACCCTTAACAAAATGAGTAGGTCATCCAACCATAACTTCCAGCGCAACTTGTTCCTAATCCAAAGAATAATCGTCAAAATACCCCAGTGTATTCTACAGAACAGGAAAATGTGATTGGACTTAATGCTATCCATTGTGGAAATCTATAGTTAAGGTCAAGAAAAACACTCCAACAACCTACCATAGTTGAGATTTTGGATGATCCCATTAAAGAATCTATTGAGATGGCTAAGAGAACTTCTACATCTTTAGAGAAAAACCTAGTAAGTACCCAAGACAAGACTCTTTTTCCATCTCCAACTGGAACTTCTGAGTTACCTCAGGATGAGGGTGGTTAGTCTCCAACTGACACTTTAAAGAAAGACTCCACCTCTAAAGAGAAACCTCAAGCGCCTTTTTTGAAGTGTCTGAAACCAACCACCTTGAAAAACTCTCTGGAAATGTCATTGTCCACCGAAACTGTGCTGATACAAGAGATTAAACAACTACAAATTGAGGTTCCTTTGTTACAAGCAATTAAAGAGATTCCTGAACTAAAACAACTAATTAAATAGTTGTACATCAAAACACCAGGAAGGAAACCAAAATAGATCAATACTGTTCACATAAATAATTATCTATGTCATGACCCTTATTTTCAGTAATTAATTTATAATTCAATATTACTCTTTTAATGACCATTGATCGAACTTTGACTCATGTGTGTGATAGGACTGGGGTGATTTGTGGTGAAAGGAATCTGCACACGCAAGAACCTAGTTGGCATTATAGTTGTAATTTTCTTTGCATAAATAAATTATGTTGATAAATTGCTTATCATCTTTGGTAAAAAATAAATCACCTTTATGCTTTATAGTTTCCATTTAATTAAATTGTTAGCTAGATATTAATATGTTCTTATTGGAATAAAAATAGATTTAATTTATGTATATATTGGTTTTTTATTAAAATAGTATATGAAGGAAATACATTATATTTATTTATTATTTAGGTAATTTTGTGTGTGGTAAGATAAATTGTTAAAATTATGTTAGTTAAGAAAAATCTATGCATGGAAGGAAATTAGAATATTTATTCTTTGTGATAACAGTGGAGATAAATAATAGAAAGATAGCCAAATTTGGAAAATAAAACAAAAGGATAAACCAAAAATAAAAAAAAACAAAGCAAAAATAAAGATGGAAAAGAGAGGAAGAAAGTAATAAATGTTTATAAAAACTCTTATTTTTTGAACAAGAGGATTCATTTTGGAGATTCATTATCTTTTCATCTTTCTCCATTTGTCATTTTCTTTGTAAAAAAAATAATAATAAATAGATGTTGGGAAGAGGGTTTTGGAGAACACTGAGAAAATCAAGAGCCAAGAAGGTAAGAAAGAGAGGAAGGAAAAATAAGAGAGGAAGGAGAAACAACAAGAAGATCTACGGAAAGCGAATTCCAGATTTTTTTTGGCTATTAAGTGTTGGGAATTGGTGAATTGGCTGGAGATTGTTGTGTAGCTTGGCTGCAAGTATTGTTCTTCAAATTTCTCTTCTTGCTACCATTCTTGCGTTGGACCAAGGTAGAGTTTAATACCCTTTGTCATTGATGTTGTACAATGAATAGATTTATTGTAATTGAATTTTGTGTATGTATCAAGTGCTTGATGTGTTTTGTATTTTAGAATTTCTTCTTTTTCTTTCCATTTTTCGTTGGAATTTAGGTAGGGTTTGTACCCTTTGTAATTTCTGTTTTGAAAAATGTAAAAGAGATTGTAGGTATTAAATTTATGTTTGTTTAAATCAATTGTATTTTGTGTTTGAAATTCTAGAAATTGTATGGGGTTGCTGGTTCCATGTTCTTTGAAATGAGATTTTTAAAAAGGTTATGACAACAATAAAACTGTCGTAAGAAAAAAACCAGTTTATTTCGGTTTTAATAAATTTTGTTTTCAGATCTGGGTTTCTTTGAAATTTTTATAGAAGGTGTAACACCAAGTCTTTTAAACCATATCAAAAAATCAGCCGTACCCAGTTCGTAAATTTTTAGTTATGATTAATTTAGTGACTTTCTAACTCTGCTACATTCATTTTAATTATTTCTCAGTTAGTTCCTGAGGCTAGGGTTTGGTTATAAGATACCTGTTATTTGTAGAATTTCATGTTGTTATATCTGATTCATGATGGTTTGGGGCTTCCCTAGTCGTGCCTTCTCATGGGGTGTCGTTAATCCTTCTCTGAGGCTTACTTGCCTATAATGAGACTTTGAAATTGCTTTGATATATGTCTGTTCTACTTGTCGATAAAGCTGTGTGTGTATGTATATATATACATATATATACACACACATATATAAGGATATATATGTAAATGCTAGAATAAATGTAAATATATATGTATGGTTCTCTGAATCTCTAGTATAATATTTTGATGATAAATTTTCTGAAGCCATACTTTTATTTTCTGGTTATGTATATATATATATTTATATATGTGAATAATTATTTGTGAATGTGATTATTGCATGTCCCCAATCATAGATCACGATTGCCTAATTCAACATGATCTTCCAAGAATAGTGTCATACTCATCTATATTACTTTGTGTCTATATTCATCACTTGCTTTAGAACCATAGCCAACAAGGACTTTTAGTGAGAGCATATTATTCCTCATATAATGAGAATCAAGAAATATTCCATTTAAGTCTAGAAATATGCTTCCTTATTCTTGTAGAAATAATTAATGTGTATGCTTTAATCACTCACTTCACTTATGTGACATGAACATGTTCAACAAAATATATGATTCATGAAGATGCGAATAATAATATGGAAGTCTTGAATATTTAAACAACAAGCAAAGTAGATGATTACACCTTTTAGACATCTCGTAGAGTGAATAGTGTTCAACATCAAGATGGTAATTCTAGATGAAGGACAATGGTCTATCAAGATAGGTTAATTTGGAACGTCTCAAGTTGGAGATTGAGAAGATGGTAGAGATACAAACTTGGCGAGAGCCTTGGGGATAATAAATCTTAACTCCTTTTAAATTTTATGTTATTTCAAGTCAAATAAGGAGGATTGTTTATACTCATGCATTAAGAACCCTCATTCATGTATATAATGTCGGTTACTTATTTTGATGAATAAGGAGATTCATTATAAAGATAGAATGCTTGTTTAATGGAATTTGATTATGTTTTCCATGTAAGAGAGGTAATGCTTGCTCATAAAACCCTTGAACATGTCTCCTCATGATATTTGGATAGGAGGAAATGTGGTATGGAATTACTTTAGTTACGAATGTATATTCATATTTACCCATATATATGAATATACATACATACATGAGCTATACCTTCTTTATTTATTATGCTAGTACTTGCATGTTCTTCATTGATCCACTTCATTTTTCTTGATATGTTCTTGTGAAAATATTGTTGGATGATTTCATGCAAAAAGTCATGTTATCTTGATAGAAAATTAGTACCTGCAAAGATTACTTGATGCTTTATGAAAAGATGGTCTTAGCAACATTGATAGTAATTTAACATGAAGTCTTTATGACTGTATGTATGAGCACAAATGTCAAGTATGCTATCATTTTTGGTGCAAATTTTGTGATAATTTTGATATGTATATACACATTTTAATGGCTACCTACTATATTTGAGCTAACATATCTAATGAAGATTTTATGATTCAAGCATCATTCAAGTCAATATCTATCACAATCAAGCAAGAGCTTAATGCTAGAGTTTTAGAGAGTTGCAACATCTTAATGTGATCATTCTTCATTCATGTATCTTATTTCATTTCATTTCAAGGTTTGATTACCAAAATGGGGTTTGACCAAGGCAAACCCCTATTCACTAATATTTTCTTGTAGGTCTAGATGGTTGACACATGGATGAGCAAGCCTTTCTTGTGTAAACATCCTTAGGTTGGTCAGTTATGCTATACCTATAAGTTATTTACTTTGAATAAAGATGATTCTCATTTATACTAATAAATGGCTTATTTGAGATTCTATTGATATACCTTGATTCATTGAAAATGCATGTTATTCCATTTGATTAAGTGATTGAAAATTATTTAATTATTCCTCTTTATTCCCACCATTATATAATTATTTGGTTCTATTAAATTATGTTGGAAATTGAGGATTATAATTAGTAAGTGTGATATCCAGACCCTTTACAATCTAGATGAATTTTTGGATGGAAAACCATAGCTCTGAAATATGATGACCCAAGCAGTCCACTCATAACAGTGACAATGAATGAGGTAGCAATACCTAATGCACTTGTGGACTTAGGAGCAACCATTAACGTAATGACTGTCGATGTAATAAAAAATTTGGGACTTACTGATTTATGTCCCACAACTATAGTGTTGCAAATGGAAAATCAATCCATAACTATTCCTAAGGGTGTCATAGAAAATGTTCTTGTTAAGGTTGACGATTGGAAATATCTAGTGGACTTTCAAATAATTTAGTCCCTCACACCAAAAGATAGTTATCTGATAATCCTAGGGAGACCATGGATAACTATTGTTGCAGCCAAGATTGACTGCAGAGAGGGGGGAATGACCATTTCACATGGTCCCAATAGCAAACATTTACTCCTGTATCCTCCTGCTAAGCCTACTGAACATAACAAAGTATGGTTTGATGAACCAGATGGTCCTAACAAATAAGAGAATCTAGCCTCACTTGCTATGGTGGTCATTAAATAACATGGTGAGGAGTTGGAATACGAACTGGAAAACAATATGGAAAATATTATAATGGACTCAAGTGACGAAGAGATGTTAGATGTAGAAGAGATTCTAGGGCAGCCAATCAATGTGGATCGGATCTGTAAACTTGGTGAGTACTACTTAATACAAAAGTTTACGATGAGGATCTTTTACTAATTGATATTTGCATGTGGATTAAAAGCAAATTATTTCACTCATGGGAATGCTTTAAAACCATAACATATAAAGGGAATGCTTTAAAACCATAACATATAAAGCAAATGAACTCAAAAATGGATACAAACACACAAAAAGACAAGAGAGAGAAGTTTGATAATGAAGTTCACCAAATCAATACTAGCTAATCTCTGGACCCATTCCGCTTGGAATACAGATCACTTTATTCCTTCTTTAAAAGATGTTGGGACCTTCTCACAAGTGTTTACATAAAGAACTACCTTCTCCTTAAACAAGGATTCTAGAAGGAATTTCACACTAATGACCTTACTCCATACAACAAGAAGGAAAATTCCTTACAAAGCTCCTAAGTACTCTTCACTCCCCAAGCACTCTAGGCTCACAAAGGCTTACATAAGGAATTTAAATAGTTTTTCCCCATCCACAATCAAACAAAGGAGAATAACTCTAGGATCTCATGATGATTTTTTTTAAGGAAAAAAAATATCCACAATTCTAGGATCTCAAACCAACTCAAGGCATAAAAATGGGAAAAGTCTCAAACAAACAAAGAGACTCTCAACCTCTAATTGAGAAATAGAAAATTAGTTGTGAGGTGGATTCTCACATGAAACCAATTTCCTAATTTACCAAAATAATGAATAATACGTGAGTCATTTTCCCACTCACAAGTATTAACCATTTTACAATTTCAAACGAATAAATGCATGAGTTTTCCCAAGCTCATTTTTAAGCACTAATATGAGCCTCTCATCCCACTTAAAGCACTAATCATTAAACCAATGAATAATGCATGATATTATACCCACTTAAGCATTAATTCACCCATCCCAAACTTCAACACTTATCATCAATTTCTTCATGGCATGCAAAGTGAAATCTTCATGTGTGGAGATCCACTTGGATCAAACCTCCCCACAAAAAAAGCTTTTGGTCTCCAAAAGTATCAACTATAACCTATAAATACCTGTACCAGCTACATAGCAAATCTATTTGAAAAGGCACATTCCCCTTCTCCTTCACCTCTGTACTTTAGAGTCAAAATTTTGAAGCCAACATCTACAAACCTATAGCCGATAATACCTGGATTACAATTTTTTCAAAATTTGAAGCATAATACTTGCCAAGAGTTTATAAGAACACTCATTGGTCAAGTTTACAATAGATTGCCAAATATAGGCCTAGGAAACCATGCATCACCTAGTGGTGATTACATAATCATTACAATGAAGCCAATCAAGGCTTAGGCTATAAAGCCTCTCACTCTTCCTCACTTAAGAGTGGCTACAATAAAGCCTTTTACAATGCTTTATGGTCAAATTTACATCAATTTTTATGGCAACATGGCATGCCAACAATTTTAAAATACCCCCCATTACATCAAATGTGCAATTAGTTGTAAAGTCTATGACTTTGATTCCACTACAAAATGTGTGCAACAATAGGCCAAAACTCCTTTAATGGCCATTCCCAACTTTGGCGTAGGAAAACAAAATGCCTTTCCATTGCCATTTTCTATCATGTAGAATTTTTTTTCAAAATGAGTCCATATTCAAAATGCAAGGGGTACGGTAAAACCTTCAAAACATACAATGGACAAGGTATAAAAACCTATTTTAAGACCCATTTTCAAATCGACCCTTTGAAATCTGCACAAAAATGTGTCAGAAATAGTTTGGACCCCGCACAAGAACCATTTAAGGATTTGAGACCTTGTGCAATAATGCATATAAAAATTTGAAGCCATTGTTATCAACAATCAATGTCCCCCTCAGTGCCGAAAACTAGTGCTAATCTTAGCATGAATTTGACACTGATTGATCGGTCGATGGTGATGAAACATTGAGCCAAACTGGAGGTATGATAAATCTCTTGTGAAATAGAATACACTCTCACTATATTCGGATCTTGGAGATTTTAAGCACCAACTTGGGCACATTATCCATCTTCTCGATCTCCTTGGTTCCGGCTTGGTGCAGAACTGCTCCTCAATTTTCAGCTTTAGAATCCATGTTAATCGAGTTTTGTGTGCCCCATTTTTGGTGTGACATGGTGCATTCCTTTTTAGGGGAGCAACTTGCAAACTGTTCCTAAGTCTATTTCGAGACATCCAACTCCAAGAATGGACAACTGAGTAAGATGCTTGTGAAGAGAAAATTAGCATACTTTATGCTCCTTTCATGCACCTTGGCCTTCGATGGACCTGTTGATGGCAATTTTGAAACCATGACAATGCAAACAAAATATTGCTACTTTGCTTCTCCTGAAAGAGAAAGGCAACACATGGATGCCTTAGCTCCCAAGGTCTCTGTAGTTGGGTCTCAACTATGCTGATGTTACTCAGTGGTCAATGCAATAGTAATATTCAAGGGGCCTACTGGTGTTGAGCTTCTGGACTGTTCTTAAATCAAGCATGAAAATAAAGCCTACTTTGACTGGTGTTTTTAAAGAAACAAGAAAAGATAGATCATGGTTTTGAAATAGAAAGAACAATAGTTCATCCAACCTTAACCAGACTTGTTAACTTCAAGGAATTTGTAAACCAAAACTATAGAACAAGATAAGCTTGTGATTGATAAACAACCTCTTTCATTCACAGTGCTAATTCATATAACAAATTTTAATTACCATTTAAACAAAACACAAAATAATATTTCATTCCTTGAAGGCTCCACAAATCAAATGATCAAATTGAGACAAGTATCATTCAAGAACACAACATGAAGTAGATTAAACTCTGATTGCTTCTACTATTATTTAAAACAGATAAACAATGTTTACAAAACTGGCACAATCACCAGTGTATAGAGAATCTGAAGCTTCAGATTATTTCCAACTACACTAAGAGAATTCAGAAAATACATCACAATCTGTACTAAAACCTTACTGCTAACCAAGAAGACAAAAGAAGCTCTCATTACTGAGAATTAAGGTGCAACTCTCTCCTTCTGCTAGCTGACTAACTCCTAACAGTTCTTAGTCTAAGAAAATCCTCTAAAATTCCAAGCTCTATCCTAGAAGTGCTAACACTTAACAGTTCTAACCATAAAAATTCTGACCTTTTCAAAGAGGCAAGCATGCCTTATATACAAAATGCATCAAGAGAATGTGCTGTCCCCCTACATTAGGGTTTACAAAATATCTGCATCCAAGAGAGTCAGCTCTTAGATATTTCTGAGGAAAGTCAAAACTACATTCAATGCAAAATTTGCTGTCCATGCTCACAAAGGATTTCTATCCTTAGGAGAAGTCCTTTTGATCTTCTAGTAGTTGATGCATTTACTCCTCTATCTCGGTGTCCATCTTTGAACTCCCCCTGCAATCTACCTTGAATGCTCAAAAGATCGTCATTCATATCGATCTATCTCCTCACCAGCAGTGGCCACAGCTGTCCCTGCAAGTCATTGATCTTTTGTCTTTCTTTCGGCTTCCCTCACGTCCTAGAATTCTCTATATACTGATCATCCTTCCGAAAAATCCTTCGGGCCTCCCCGCAGACCTGAACATTCGATCCATTGCCACCTGCTTTCAGAAAAGGACCCATTTGATTGGGAAATCATTGGCCATGCAAGACTCTTCGGTGGTCAAAAGCGGGTAGCTTAGCATCGCATGTCGGTGAGACACCTCTGGTGTCTCCCCAATGCGACTTTACCATCAGGCAGCCATTGGCAAGACATGAGATAGTCGGTAAGACACTTCGGCGAGCTACCGAAGTTATACTGAGCTCCCAATACCTATCGGCAAGACTGCATGCTCTCGGAAAGACATCTCGACAAACCTCAGGATTCCATGGTGATCTCATTTTCATGTCGGGGAGACTATCACTCATCGCTGTGACCTCATAACGAAGTCTCCTTACTCGTATGGAGTCTCCCCGACTTCCTCGTATTCTCACCGAGCTTGCTCCCTTATGCTTTGGTGCTACCTTTCCCCTCACCAGGACATCTCTGCAAGCTCCTTTTTCATTTCGGTCTGACCTTGTTGAATCGGCAAGAGATTATGCCGATATTCCTTCATATCGGCGAGACCTTTCTTCTTCGCCGAGACCTCCTAGTGAACTTCAACAGCTATGTCGATGCCCTTTTATTTCAATAAGACCTCCTCCGATCGGTGAGAGCTATGGCGACATCCATTTGTTCTCCCGAGCTCTTTTGTTTCGGTGAGACCTTCTTGAGTCAACTAGACACTATGCCGAATTCATCATTCCTTGGCGACCTTTTATGTTGGGGAGACCCCTCTTTAGTTATATCAACATGCCTTTCTTTCGTTCCCAGCGCATCGCCAAGACTCCTACATTTTGCTAAGACCTCTTGGCGTGTCCCCTTCCTCTCTGCAAGCTCTTCCGCATTGGCAAGACCTTTGGTTGGTGAGACTTTATGCCAACCGAAGCTTCCTTTGCTGAACTCTACTATCGCCGGGACATTTTTTGTGGTCTTACCAATGGACCTCCCTACTTGTGCCCTGTCGGTGTGACCCAATGTATTCGGTGAGACCTTATACCAAGCCCACCATGTCCTACCGAAGACTAATCCTTCGGCAGGACCTACGGCGACTCTCATCTGTGTTGCTTTGACTTTCCTTTGTCGATGAGATGTCCCATAGACATCTCACGTCTCGGCGAAGACCTCCGCACGCTCACTCTTTGGTCGCCGAGACCTACCGGTTCTCTCACCGATGACCACCAATGGAATCCCCCTTGGCACTGGTCAGTGAAACTTTCTTTCTTCGCTAAGACTTCTTGGCAGGGAGATAACCTTATGGCGATATAAGAACCCCTTGACGGCGGTCGGCGAGACCTATTTAATTCTCTCATTGAAGACCCCCCTTTCAGGGAGAGAATGAGCCTTCGGTAAGACCACATGCCGAATTCTATTTGTTTGGCCGAAGTGTTGGCTGGTGGTGCAATAGTCGGTGAGACTCGAAGACCTCACCATGACCCCTTTCTGAAGCAAACCCCCCTTGCCGATAGGAATTTTCATGTCGCCGAAAGGACGACCTCTGTCTTGTCGATAGAGCATGCGTGCAATTTTTTTTGATCGCTGTGACTATCCCTAGATCTTGCTGAAAGGAAACACAGATATACATTGACAAAAAGTGCTAGTAGTCGGCTAGACATGAGCAAGGTCTTGCCGACTTTCATCTGCAAGGATAAATATGACCAACCGTCCTGAGGAAAGCCCTCCAAGTGGATTCACTTGAGAAATATCATCATGTGTGGCCTCTTCTTGCAAAATAGATGCTTCCATTAGTCATCAGAAGGATATAAGATACATTTTCATAAGGTTTACTTGGGCTTGTGATTACTTCATTGAATACTTAACAAGAAAGGAACCAAATTGAGCCAAAACAGAGCCAAAATTTAAACAAAACCAGAAGAGAAACTGAGGCAGAAGATAGAGGCAACCCAAGAGCAAGGCAAATGAAACAAAACAAAGAAACCAAAAGAGAAGGGGGACCCACTTTGATCCAGATCAAAGTGGGGTGGTTATGCAAGGCATAACAGGACCTTGAGCCCAATCCAATACAACACATATGCACCTTGGCATCAAATCCGAGTTGGTCCTTGAGCCCTTTCACTACATGTGTGCCAAAAATATTTGGCTACACTACAATCCATTTGGATCCTGACCTCGGCTTGGTTCCACGTCACTGTTTAGGGGGGGAATGCATATCAGGCAACATTTGCCAAGTGCATGTCTTAAGCACTTCCATTGATTTTTGTTGATGCTCTTTTGTAGCACAGATGAAAAGGCAGTTCCTCCATCATCTGCAGCAATCGGATTCCCAAGGTGAGTTAACTATGATTCAATTTCCATGATAGTTTTGTTGATTAATGACTAAAGACTTGGGATTCATGATTTTATTATAGTTTCACGATGCTTTGAAAGCATTTTTCCAAGATGTTTAGATCACATTCTATGTGATAAATGCTTGTACTATGGATTGTTTGTGAAATAATCTTCTTTGTGCAACAACCATGTCAACACTTTTGTTGTTATCGGCTTGAGAACGATTCACAACACCAACCCAAGGAAACTTCAATCAATATTGTTTTCCTTCCAAAATATCAACAACATTGGTTCCCTTATCCATCAAATCTATCTTCATTAAGACTCTAAGAGTTCTTTCTCCTATAGGATCTACTTCACGAGATATCTTAATAGCATCAGATGTGGCAAGGTCTTGGTTCACAAGATTTAGGTAAAATATGTGGAAGGAAATAGTTGCCCTGGCCATCCACCATGGTTGCCAAGGAGGTAATACTATATAATTCTCCCTAAGAAGAAGAATTGGTGCTAGTGCTACTCATTCTACTCCTTTTCTACCTGTATATGGGGCTCGACTATGCAAAAATGATATCCATTTCTTACCAAACCAATTTAAAGGACCTTCTTTCTATAGTTGTGCTTCTTCAGGGACAGATTCTAAGATACTCAATGCATGTTCCCCCATCATTTTTGCAGCCTCCTTCTGCATAGGCTCTTGTGAAGGCTTCTTGCTTGGTGTGCGATGAAGCTTGGAATGAAGCTTCCAACACTTATGGATCTAATTCCCACTCATTTTACAATGAGTGCAATATTTTTTTAACACCCAAACTTTCTTTCCCTTCTTTTCCTCCAAAAGAGGAGAAGGGACAAGTCATGGTTTGTCTCCTTCCTAGTAGACATAACTTCCCTATACAAAGCCATTCTTTTCCAACACTAGGCAGCAACATGGTTATTCAAACCACAAAATGTACATGGTTTTCTATGCCATAAACTTTGCTTTATATTGTCAATTTTCTTATAATCAAAAGGAATGTTGGAATAATTAGACTTATTATACTTTGGTTGGTGGTCTTTGGTGCAGATCTGGCGAGGAGAACTTGACTTGGCTCCCCCTTTGGAATGCTCTCCCTCTGGAGATGACTTGGTATCACGATCATCGAAATAGTGTGATGTGCTCTTAGTTTGGGAGATTTCCTTTTGCACTGATTTAGACTTGTCATTTGCAAACTTTTTGGCTTTCGTGGTTTTGGAGTTTCTTTCATTGGTGGTCTTGGAGAATGCTCCATCTTCATCTCTACCATAGCCTAGTCCTACATATCGAGGTAGTTCTACCTCTTGGATGGGATTCACAATACCTTGGCCATTAGCTCAAAGGCCTTTTACTTCATATCCCATTTTCTTTAGCAATTTCAAGCCAACACCTTTAGTGTGCTTTTCAAATGCACCAAAAGAATCATCTTAATGGGAAGAATGCATAATCAAAGAATTACTTGTACTGCATACCTCAGTGATAGTTTTTGTAGGAGATGGTTTCTCCAATCTTTCATCACTCTAAAACTTCACCAAAAGTTCATCCTTGGCTTGCAACTGATCTTCTACTTCTTGTAGCAACCTTTTCAACTCAACATTTTCCAATTGAAGGATTTGGTTGATTTCTTTGAGTTCCTGAAGCTTTACTTTCTTCTCATCTTCTGATGTTTTCAACAACCTTCACAACTTAAGACTCTCTCTTTTTTTTTTTTTTTTAATAAAAAGGGGTAAAAATTTTATTGAAACTCAGAAACCAGAATTACATCCAAGCCAGGGGCAAAAGCCCAGAAAGAACATAAGATGCCAACAAGGGCCAGAACCAAATCATTCAGAACCCCTAGTATCTGCAGCCAGGACCCGCTCCAAATCCGAGCTAAGCTCAGGAGGGATCTGAGCCCAATCATCAATCTTCCAATCCTCAAGATGCTCTGAAGCCCATTTGGCCAAACAGTCAGCCGTCCTATTCCATTCCCGCGGAATATGGACAAAAGACACTCCCTCCATAAGAGATCCAATCTGCAAAATCTGCTGAACCAGAACCGCCAACTGCCAATTCACATCCAACCTCCTCCCTTGATTAAGTAAATTTATCAGAACCTGAGAATCAGATTCACAAGTAACCCTACGCCACCCCAGCTCGTAGGCCTTCCTCAAAGCATAAAGAATCGCCCACCCTTCCATAAAATTAATAGTCTGTGTTCCCATATGAATGGAAAATAGGAACACCACCGATCCCGAGGAATCCCGCCCAACCCCTCCAACACCAGCTGGGCCAGGATTGCCCCTAGACGAACCATCAGTATTAACCTTCAATGTTCCCTCAGGGGGAAGCACCCAGGACCCCTGCCTCTGGACACGCTGCCTCACTCGACTGCCCTTCCGTCCCCTAGTTGCCCCAGGGGAAAACCCCTGGATACCCAATCGAGCCACCACCTCAGCATCCTTCTTATCCAAGGGAAGCTCCACATCCCCTTTGGCATGGATAGTCTCCTGGATCATCCCAAGAATTCTGCACCACACCTGCTGAACTTGCAACAATTCGCCACGAAAAATCCTCCTATTCCTTTCAAGCCAAATCTGCCACAACAAAAAGATTGGGCCTGCCAGCCACACATCCTGCAAAAAAGAGGCCCTCGAGGGAGGCCTGCCCAAGCTAGTCCAGAATTCAACTAAAGAGGAGGCGTGAATGCATGGATTTCCCCAAACACTCCACCAAAAATGCCAAAGCTGCAGGGAGAAAGGACACCGGAAGAAAAGGTGCGAAGAACTTTCCTCACCTTTCCCACACATCACACACATAGACGGTCCCTGAAAGCCGCGCATTTGGATCTTGTCCCAAGTCAGACACTTGTTCCAAGCCAAAATCCAGGCAAAGCAGTTACACTTCGGCCAAGAAAACTTGTTCCAAACCTTCTTCCACCACGGAACTTCCTCCCCCTCAAACCTTTGAGATAGAAGCCTCCGATATCCAGACGCAACCGTGTAGTGCCCCTTTGGATTAGGAGACCAGGCAAGAATATCCTTGTCTCTTAAAGGATTACATTGTCTTCTCAAAAGAATACTCTGCAGAATCCTACAATCTTCCTCCATGCCCATAATCGGCCACTCCTCAGGAGTTCTCCATCTAGAACTCACAAGCTGACCCTGGTAAGAAATCACCTTAAAATCACTTACCCGCGTCCAACCAACATCCTCGAAACTCCTACTCAAAGCCATCAGTTCAGGGAACTGAGATAGGATGGGAGGGTATCCATCCCAGGAATCATACCAGAATTGAACCTCAGTCCCCCTCCTGCAAATCCAAAATAGACCATCCTTGATAAGCACTGCTCCCTTCTTGAGGGTAGCCCACACCGCTGAGCCCTTACCTAACAGGGGATAACGAGGAATATCATCTCTAGGAATACCCTGAAAGTACTTATAGGACAAAATCCTAGCCCAAATCCTATCCTTCTCAGTGCACCATCTCCAATAGAGCTTCACCGCCAACGCTATCCCTGCCAGAGAGGAATGTCTCAACCCCAAACCCCCAAGCTGCTTAGGACAACAAACAGTATCCCACTTAACCAAACTCCACTTGGAAGTCCTCACACTACTAGCCCATAAAAATTGTCTTGCCAAAGAGTCCAACTCAGAAACAAATCCCATCGGAGCCACCTGAAGCATACACCGATAAATAGGGAGAGCCTGGACCACAGACTTCAGCAATTGAACCCGCCCAGCAAAGGACAACCACCGATTGGTCAAATGGGTAACCTTCAGCCGAAGTTTATCCAGAATAGGCTGCCAAGACTCCCTTGATAATCTTCCCACCGAGATAGGAACCCCAAGGTAAGACATAGGAAGGGTCCCTATCTGAAAACGAAGAATTTGAGCAATCCGCCTTTGAATAGGATTCGGAGTATTAAAGAAATAAATGGAAGACTTATCTTCATTGATTGCTTGACCTGAAGCCTCAAGATACCTATCCAACACCTGACGAATATTAGTAGCCTCCCTCACAGTAGCCTCTCCCATCAAGGCAGTATCATCCACAAACTGCAAGTGGGACGAAGGAGGTAAATCACCACCCCACCGCCACCCCTGAATAAGCCCCAGCTCCACCTGGCTCCTTAGAAGGCGCCCCAAGCCTTCCACAAGCAAGATGAAAAGGTAAGGGGAAAGAGGATCCCCTTGTCTTATCCCACGCGTAGCCTCAAACAACTCCGAGTGCATCCCATTAGTTAACACAGAGAAGGACACAGACGTGATGCAGCTCATGACCCATTGGATCCAATCATCCCCAAAACCGAAAGTAGCAAGGATCCTCTGAAGAAAAGACCAACGGACTCTATCATATGCCTTTGCCATGTCCAATTTGATAAACATAGCCTTAACCCTAGAATTAGCCATAGAATGGATGGTCTCAGTAGCCAAAACAATACCATCTAGAATCTGCCTGCCTTCCACAAAACCACTTTGCTCCTCAGATATAAGTAATGGCAACCACTTTTTCAGCCTATTCGCAATTAGCTTCGAGATAATCTTATACACCACATTGCACAAGGATATAGGCCGGAAGCGGCTCAACCTATCCGCTCCATCACACTTCGGAATAAGAGCCAGGAAAGTGGAGTTCAGAGCCTTAAGCATTTGCTTATTCCGCTGCGACTCCTTGACCACCTCCAATAAATCCAACTTGATGATCTCCCAAAACTCTTGGAAGAATTCAACCGGGAAACCATCAGGGCCAGGAGCTTTTCCTTTCTTCATTTGAAACACCGTCCCCTCTAATTCTTCAAGTGTGATTTCCCCCATAAGATCCTCTCTCATCTCTTGAGACACCAAATGGGGGATGCAAGAAAGGACCTGTGCCTCCCCTACCAAGTTCCCCTGCACATCCTCTCTAAAAAGGCTAGAAAAATAACGAACGGCCTCATCAGAGATACTCTGAAAAGAATTCAAACTTTCTCCACCATCCGAAATCAAAACAGGAATAGAGTTACCATGCCTTCGTGCCTTCACAGAGTTGAAGAAAAAGGCAGAATTTTTATCCCCCTCCTGAAGCCAGTCAATCCGAGACTTTTGTTTCCAAAAGATCTCCTCCCGTAATTCCCATTCCTCCAAATCTTTCAAAGCCCTAGATTCCTCCTGCAATAGAGCCTCAGACACCCCTTTCTCCCTCAACAACCTCGTAATACCATCCAACTTAGCTTGTGCATCAACCTTGGCCTTAAAAATATTCCCAAAACATTGCTTATTCCAGCGTTTAATCTTATATTTAACAAACTGGAGAAGCTTAGAAAAAACATACATAGCTGTACCAAAAGATGGTCTTCCCTCCTGCCACCACTGAGCAACATAATCATGGAGAACGGGATCCCGCAGCCACATAAGCTGGAATTTGAAAGAGGGCTTGTGGGTCCGCCCAACTAGGCTGATAGAAAGCTTAATGGGCCAATGGTCCGAACCCCTCCAGTCCAAAATCTCTGAGCAAGTAACCCACCTATCACCCACCCAAAAGCAAGAAACCATAAACCGATCCAGCCGCTCTGCAATGCCATGTTCACCAGGGCGACGATTATTCCAGGTAAAGTGCCCGTTACCTGGCTTGATATCCACCAGATTCAAAACAGAAATATTATCCTGAAAGAGAAGAGCAGAAGCCTCCAATCTCATGGTACCCCCCCGCTTCTCAGCGATCTCAGTGATAGCATTGAAATCACCCCCAATAATCCATGGCAGGTAAGGGTTCATACTTCTCACATACCGAATATTTGACCACAAAATTTGCTTGCCCTGCAAATCCACAGGCGCATAGATGTTGGAGAAAAGAACCACTTCCCCAGATTCATAACACGAGGCCACCATAGAGATAGAGGATTTGAATGAAAACCACCATAGGGGGAAAATCTTCTGAGGGTCCCATAAGCAAGCAACCCCACCAGAGGCACCCAGAGCACCAACGCATTGGCAATCACCATTCCTCCACAGCTTGGGCATAATGCACATCATACCATCCACATAAAGCTTTGTCTCCTGTAAAAAGAGAATATCAGGATATTGACATCTAACTAAATTCCGAACAGCTTTTTGTCGAGGGCCACTGTTCAAGCCCCTAACATTCCAGGATAGGACAATCATTTCAAAGGGCCTGTGAAGTGAGAGTCCAGAGTCTTAACTGACCCTGATTCCACCAAATTTTCCCCAATCATCTTAATCTTCTCCAAGTCCTTCTTCCTGCCCAACTTGGAACCTTTCTCTACCCCTCCTTTCTTGAAGTCCTTTTGGAGGATGCCTAATTGAAGAGAAGCCTTATTGCTTTTTCCCCCCACCGAACCAGCTTTCTGCTCATGGAAAGACCCAGCCCCTCCGTCTTTCACCACCACGCTACTTGGTTCACTTTGAGCCTCCAACTTTAAGACTGATTCCATCTGCAAGGTTCCCACCACCTGAGGGGCAGAGGAGATCCCAGGGCTGATCCCCTCTTGACCAAAGCCTCCCCCCCCAGCTCCGCACCCTGAACGGCCGAATCCACTCCCACCTGATGGTTATCCATTACTAGCTCCACCAACTGCCCTTGCTGTTCAACATCCACCCTGCCTTGATCCAAATCAACCAACCCAGGGTTCACTTCTTGCTGGCTAAGACCCTCCAACACCTCAAATCTGTTTAAAGAATCCTCATCCTGCCTCTCATTCAGGGGCCTTTTAAGCCCCTTATTTCTATTCCGAGATCTGACAGGAAGAAAGCCATCCTCCCCAGGACCACCACCCTGAACAGGACCTTTACCCTTATCCAACCCAGAAGGATTCATAGGTGGCAGAGAGGAATTAGTCCCCAAAGGCTTGGCCCTTGGGCAACGACGCAGTAAATGACCATATTCATGACATAACCGACATCTAAAAGGTAAGGTCTCATAATCAAGCTGTTGAACCCATGAGTAAGAACCTGCGCATACCTCTAAAGAATCTGGCAAAGGTTTACTTAAATCAATTTCCACACAAAATCGGGCAAAAGTCATTACCTTTTTGAACTGTGTCTGCTGCGAGGAACCAACAGGTTTACCAAGCATTGAGGCTAGTAAGTGCAGAACATCCTCCCGCCAACACTCAACCGGTAACCTCGGCAATCTAACCCAAACCGGAACCCGACTAGGAATCTCCTCAGCTGGATTGAAGCCTGCATGCCACGGCTTGATAAACAAGCCCACCTGGTTGTAAAAATACGGACCTCCTTCGAAAACCTTGATCCTATCCGCCATGCAGTCAAACGTGACCATGAAATAGTTATTAGCAAGGAGCCGAATCTCCATCTCTCCTATTGGCATCCAAGTCCTTCGAGCCCAGCTCTCCAAAAATTGCAGAGAAATTTTCAACCCCAAAAATTTGCAATACAATGAATGTCTTGAGTAGTACTCAATATCATCCGCGAGCATCTCCATCGGGATCACAACATTCGGCCTCTCTTTGCACCTTTCAAGGCAACCGTTAACCTTTGGAACACGAAACCCGCCTGCCAATCCCACCTCACTCTTTTCCGCATTCTGAGAGAATAAAATATTATCATGAAGACGAGACCCCGAAGGCAAGGGTTTCGAGCCAAGAGCAGATCGAAAATCTAGCTTAGGTCCCTCCCCCGAAGGTCCCCCAGCCTCCATTGAGAAAAAAACCCCTGACAGAGAACCAAGTCCTCAATGACCCCCAAAGCAATAGCTCCCCCACGAGGGAAAGCCCCACACGCACCCCCCAAGGAGGGGTCCCCACAAAAACCACCACACCACCCCACACAAGCCCCGAACTCAGACCCCACCACACCACTACACCCCACCCCCCGGCTCCACAAAGCCCCGCACGCAGCCCCAAGCCTCACCCACACCGCACCACCCCACACCTCGCCACAACCGCCCCACACTCAGCCCCCGCCCAAAGAAGACAACCGCCAGAAGCAGCACCCACACAGGAAAATGCCACACCCACCAGCCGGAAGATCCACCAGCGCCGGCCCTAAACCAGGCGACTCCAAAATAGATCCTGCTGCGCCCACGGACCACCAAGAACAAGGGAAAAACCCCCAGGCGACCAGGAAAGACCCAAAACAACCAGAACCCCCCCACCCACGACGCACAGACAAGAAAAGCAGAAAAATGAGCTAGGGCACGGGCGCCCTAGCTCGGCTCGCAAAGAACAGACGCGCCATCATTTCAAAGAATAGCAAAACATGAAAATTTATGTACCTATTTAATTGGTATGATTTTAGACTTGACTTAAGACTCTCTCTTTCATCATTATACATTTCCTCCATTTTTTTCATGGTGAAGAATGATTTAATAAAAACTAAGTCATCTTTATAAGGTTTTACCAAAAGAGGATAAGAAGGATTCTCATTTCTTGGAATCGACATTTCTTTAAATATGCTTTGCTTGAGTATAGATTTGATAAGTATTCACACTTTAAGCAAAACAATCAACTGGCTCTAATACCAACTTTATCTGTAAACTTGGTGAGTACTACTCAATACAAAATTTTATGATGAGGATCTTTTACTGATTGATATTTGCATGTGGATTAAGAGAAAATTAGTTCACTCATGGGAATGCTTTAAAACCATAACATATAAAGAAAATGAACTCAAAAATGGATACAAACATATGAAAAGACAAGAGAGAGGAGTTTGATAATGGATTTCACCAGACCAATACTAGCTACATCTTCAAACCCATTCCATTTGGAATATGGATCACTTTATTCCTTCTTTAAAAGATGTTGGGACCTTCTCACAAGTGTTTACATAAAAAACTACCTTCTCCTTAAACAAGGATTCCAGAAGGAATTTCACACTAATGACCTTACTCCATACAACAAGAAGGAACATTCCTTACAAAGCAAGCTCTTACAAAGCTCCTAAGCACTCTTCACTCCCCAAGCACTCTAGGATCACAAAGGCTTACATAAGGAATTTAAATAGTTTTTCCCCATCCACAATTAAACAAAGGAGAATAACTCTAGTATCTCATGATGATTTTTTTAAGGAAAAACAAGATCCAAAATTCTAGGATCTCAAACCAACTCAAGGCATAAAAATGGGAAAAGTCTCAAACAAACAAAGAGACTCTCAACCATGCCCATGAGACTCTCAACCTCTAATTGAGAAATAGAAAATTAGTTGTGAGGTGGATTCTCACATGAAACCAATTTCCCAATTTACCAAAATAATGAATAATACGTGAGTCATTTTCCCACTCACAAGTATTAATCATTTTTCAATTTCAAATGAATAAATGCATGAGTTTTTCCAAGCTAATTTTAAGCACTAATATGAGCTTCTCATCCACTTAAAACACTAATCATTAAACCAATGAATAATGCATGATATTATACCCACTTAAGCATTAATTCACTTATCCCAAACTTTGACACCTATCATCAATTTCTTCATGGTGTGCAAAGTGAAATATTCATGTGTGGAGATCCACCTAGATCAAACCTCCCCACAAAAGAAGCTTTTGGTCTCCAAAAGTATCAACTGTAACCTATAAATACCTGTACCAGCTGCATAGAAAATGTATTTGAAAAGGAACATTCCCCTTCTCCTTCACCTTTTTACTTCAAAATTGAAATGTCGAAGTCAACATCTGCAAACCTGTAGTTGATGATACCTGGATTACAATTTTTTCAAAATTTGAAGCATAATACTTGCCAAGAGTTTATAAGAACACTCATTGGTCAAGTTTACAATAGATTTCTAAATATAGGCCTAGGCAACCATTCCTCACTCAACGGTGATTACATAATCATTACAATGAAGCCAATCAAGGCTTAGGTTATAAAGCCTCTCACTCTTCCTCACTTAAGAGTGGCTACAATAAATCCTTTTACAATGTTTTATGATCAAATTTACATCAATTTTTATGGCAACATGGCATGCCAACAATTTTAAAATACCCCCCATTACATCAAATGTGCAATTAGTTGTAAAGTCTATGAATTTGATTCCACTACAAAATGGGTACAACAATAGGCCAAAACTCCTTTAATGGCCATTCCCAACTTTGGCATAGGCAAACAAAATGCCTTTCCATTGCCATTTTCTATTATGTGGATTTTTTTTCAAAATGAGTCCATATTCAAAATGTAAGGGGTACGGTAAAACCTTCAAAACGTATAATGGACAAGGTATAAAAACCTATTTTAAGACCCATTTTCAAATTGACCCTTTGAAATCTACACAAAAATGTGTTAGAAATAGTTTGGACCCCGCGCAAGATCCATTTGAGGATTTGAGACCCCGTGCAATAATGCATATAAAAATTTGAAGCCATTATTATCAAAAATCAATGTCCCCCTCAGTGCCAAAAACTAGTGCTAATCTTACCATGAATTTGACATTGATTGATCGGTTGATGGTGATGAAACATTGAGCCAAATTAGAGATATGATAAGTCTCTCATGAAATAGAATACAATCTCACTATATCCAGATAATTTGGCTATAGGGAAGTGAAAAATGGGAAGTGGAGAGTGTGCGTTGACTATTGGGAACTTAAAAAAGAAACCCATAGAGATTACTTCCCCCTACCATTTGTAGACCAGGTCTTGGATAATTTGGCTAGGAGAAAGTATTTCTCATTTCTGGACGGATTCAGTAGATATAATGAAATACAGGTAGTAGCAAAAGACTAGGACAAAGCAACTTGTGTTAGAGTAATAAGTTATTATGCTTAATTAATTATATCATACTGGTTAATTAATTAAGTCACTTATTCCTTTAGTTGCTTAAGTTAAACTTAGGCACATTAATAATTGATTAATTATTAAGTGTGCACACTAGGGTTTCATTTAGGGTTTCTTGATCTCCTTCATAAGGATTGATCTCTTTGTAATAATTGATTCTCAATAATACATTTTTACTTTGAGGTTTACAAAACATCTTCTTTGGTTCTACTTGTCTTTTGCATGTGACAGGTGATTGATTGCATGCAGGTGATCTTGGTTTATAACATGGTATCAGAGCTCTAGACTTGCAGCTACCTGTTCGTGATATGAAGATATGGCCTTTCAGTGAGTTTCTAATGCAAGGGTTTCCACAGGCATCTTTTTTGCAAGATCTGGGGGTAGCCAATTTTTTGGGACACTTTGGGCTCAAACGGACACCGCCATCGCTTTCGCAGTGGCCAAAAACCCTAAGAACGCCTGTCGTTTCATCGATTTTGGAATAGTTGATCTAGAAGGCAATTTTTTTTGTCCAGGGGGCCATACGGCCTCCCCTGCACGCAGTCCGAGGTTCAAAAATAAAAAAATATGTCAAAAAACGTGTTCTTTTGAACATCGCGCTGGCGCCTCTAGTTATAATGAGATTCGCTGTTGGGGGGCCACCGGGCGGCCACCAGGCGGCCGCTGGTCCACCGGCGGCGGCAGCGATGACCGCCTAGTCACCACCCGCCAGAGTTCAGCCCTTGCGGGCTTGCACTAGCCAACAAACGGTCCCATGGGGGGCCAGGTGCTATGCGCCCAGCCCACAGTCGGCCCCCTGTAGCGCAGTGGTGGTCCTATGGGGACCAGGGGCCCCGTGCAACACATCCGGCTAGCACCAGAATATTCCGGGAGGTCCAGAGAATATTCCAGCACGACAATTGTTTCCGGCAGCCAAAATATTTTTCCACAGAGGGGCATTTTTTTGCCCCGATGGCCAAATGGCCATCAAATTTAAGCTCGTGAAGTGATGACATCAGCGTCCGTATGACCCTCCTTGCCCCTTCTAACTCTAGTTTGCCCTAAAAGAGGAGTTTTTTTCTTTTGGTCATAACTTGGGCATATGGTATCAAAATCGGGCAAACGAGATATCGCCGAAAAGCTGGTTCTGAGCACTTTCTAGTGGTGCTATTTATTTTTTGGTATTTTATTATTTTCCTACATTTATTACTATTTGAATTCAAATTTTTATTTTGGACTTTCGAGCTCATAACTTTTCGCCACGATCTTCGATTTTTGCTATCTTTGCGGCATTGGAAAGGTATTAAGGAGCTCTATGTTGCTATCCATGCACTTTTTTAGTATCTATCCCAGGTTGATCGCTTAGTCCAGATTTGGCCCGATGGGTTGTTTGGAGAATACTTGGATATTTTGGCAGTTGGGAGGGTGCATCTTGCATCTTTGCACTTCATTTTCAGTAATACATCTTTCAATAATTGTTTGCTGCTTCATAGATTCCAGGGTTGTTCCTATTTGGAGTTTTCAAGTGTTCCGAGGCATTGGGTCTGCTGTTGCTTTTTTCATGATTCCTTGAGTCAATAAGTGACTCTCATCCAGTTTCAATAGTAGACAGAAGAATATTTCCTTGCTTGCCATATTTCGGTTCTAGTGTTACTCTACAGAGTTCTTCCAGTGCTTATTTGCAGCATGTCATCTCATTGTAGGGGGTTTTGTCCCACTAGGTTTTTCCTTCTCTACCTCATTCTTGCATTTGTAAATGGGTACCTGATCTGGCCTAGTTTCTAGGACCCATCTTTGCTTTCATGCATCTTATTCTAGTGTTTTAGCTTCTTCCTAAGTTCATCTTAAGGGGGGGTGTTAGAGTAATAAGTTATTATGCTTAATTAATTATATCATACTGGTTAATTAATTAAGTCACTTATTCCTTTAGTTGCTTAAGCTAAACTTAGGCACATTAATAATTGATTAATTATTAAGTGTGCACACTAGGGTTTCATTTAGGGTTTCCCTTTTAGGGTTTCTTGATCTCCTTCATAAGGATTGATCTCTTTGTAATAATTGATTCTCAATAATGCATTTTTACTTTGAGGTTTATAGAACATCTTCTTTGGTTTTGCATGTCTTTTGCATGTGATAGGTGATTGATTGCATGCAGGTGATCTTGGTTTCTAACAAATTTTACTTGACCAAAGGGAAAATTTGCATATCAAATTCTTCCTTTTAGGCCATGCAATGCTCTTGCAACATTTTAGAGAGCTATCTTGGCCATATTTGTTGAGTTGGTGAATGATTGTGTGGAAGTTTACATGGATGACTTCACTGTATATGGGTCAACTTTTGATGAAGGACTTCAAAATCTAGACAATGTATTGAAGTGATGTGAGGACCATCAGTTATCCCTGAGTCATGAAAAATGCCTAATAATGGGAGAAAAAGGAATAGTGTTGGGACACCACATTTCAACAGAAGGGATAAAAGTTGATCCTAAGAAAATCGAGGTGACACAACAACTTGTGACTCCAAAAACCCAAATTGATGTTAGATGCTTATTAGGACATGCTAGATACTATCAGAGATTCATAAAAAACTTCAACAAGATTGCAACTCCTATGTTATCCCCTCTCCAAAAGAGTGTAGAGTTTACCTAAAAACTTGATTGTCAATCGTCATTTGAAATCATTAAGGAGAAACTCATCTTTGCTCTTGTTCTTCGTGGACCTAATTGAAACCTCCCATTCCATATTTATGCTGATGCTTCTAATGATGCTATTGGAGCAATTTTAAGATAGGAGGATAAGAATGGGGGAAAATATGCCATCTATTTCATAAGCAAGAATTTGACTTCCACTGAACAAAATTATACCACCACAAAGAAAGAAATTTTAGCTATTGTACATGCAATCAAGAAATTTTGACATTACATTACAGGGTACAAAGTAATGGTGTACACAGATCATTCAACTATCAAATACCTAATAAACAAACCTAAAGTGAATGGAAGGATAATCAGGTGGTTATTGCTTCTCCAAGAATTTAACGTGACCATTATTGACAAACCCTAGAAGTTCAACGTAGTTGCAGATTTCCTATCCCGAATCAAACCAGATGATGGTGATTGCACTCTTGTGCAAGATGAATTTCCAGATAAAAATCTATTTTACATCTCCATTAAAACCCCTTGGTTTTCTAATATTTCCAACTACTTTGCCACCTCAGAATTGCCACCTGATTTTACATCAAAATAAAAGAAATGCCTCATTCAAGAAAGCGCTAACCCAACATTGGGAGCGCACACATTCACTTATCCTATTGATATCGATGCAGATGATGAGATGCCTATGAAAAATATTTCACCAGCCTTCTTGCCAACCTTCAGAGGTTTATCTTCCAAAGACCTTGACCAATTTCTATTTGAGTTTAAAGTTTTGTGTTAGACATATGACTACAAGAATGATAGACAAAAATTGAAGCTCTTTCCCTCCACCCTGAAAGATGCAACAATGCGTTGGCTCATGGGATTAGCTTCAGGGTCGATAACCTCATGGGAAGATATGGAGTTTTCCTTTCTGGATAAGTACTAAAGTTACTGTAGAGTCAGCGATAGGAAAGAAGAATTGTTCAAACTAAGGCAAAATGAAGATGAAGCCTAGAAGATTACCTAGATAGGTTCATCTTCTTATCTAAATGATGTGGCGAAGAAGCCATAATTATGGAGATTCTGAAGACTATATTTCTCAAAGGACTTGATGAAGATGCTAGGAGAATCCTATATTTAATGGGAAAAGGAGATGTGTCACAACTTACACTCGAGGATATTTGTGAGTTATGCTAGAATTTCTCCCATACACGAGGAGGTATTCACAAGTCTACTCTTTTTAGAGGTTCTAATGAAATAGTAAAACTACGCGAGGAGATAGAAAATCTCAAAATTGACATTCTCGTTCAACTAAACACCACACTGGATGGACTACAAGACAAAACATGTAACCCTGAGACCTTGTCCATCTATTGCCCTAGGTGTAGAAATAAACATCTATTAAGAGAACTTCCCTTGGATAAAGTTGACGTTTATTAAGTTTGTGAGAAGAGTCATGCTACTGATTAATGTGAGATATTAAATGAAATTAAAAACTATAAGAAAAGGATAACTTCGGTTGAAGAAGAGATCAATCTTGTGAATCCATGGAGGAAATTTCTTTTATGGCTAGAACACAAATTCTTCCTGACGACCCCCAAACAATCAGAACCAGAATCAACGAGCTGCACCTTGGCCTCCAGTACCACCTAACTATGGAACCTACTCTTGGGGACCACTTGAATGGGAAAATCAGTCCCGGGGAAACCCCCAATGGCCAAACTAGGCTCAACAACAATGGTATCCTCAGAATCCTGCTCCTCAATGGAATCAACCTTAAAACCAATTTTATACTGGGCCAAGAAGGATACCTAATCAACAGCAGAATATTTTCCCAGCTCCTCAGAACCCTCAAAAAAATGAGTAGGTCAACCAACCACAAATTTTGATGCAACCTATTCCTAATCCAAAGAATAATCATCAAAATACCCCAGTGTATTCTATAGAATGGGAAAATGTGACTAGACTTAATGATATCCATTATGGAAATCTACAGTTAAGGTTAGGAAAGGCACTCCAACATCCTACCATTGTTGAGATTATGGATGATCCCATTAAGGAATCTACTGAAGTGGCTAAGACAACTTCTACGTCTTTAGAGAAAAACCTAGTAAGTACCCAAGACAAGACCCTTCCGCCATCTACAGCTAGAATTTTTGAGTTACCTCAGGAGGAGGGTGGCCAGTCTCCAATTGACCCTTTAAAGAAAGAATCCACCTCTAAGGAGAAAGCTCAAGCACCTTTTTTGGAGCATTTGAAACCAACCACCTTTAAAAAACCTCCAAAAATGTCCTTGTCCACCGAAACTATGCTAATACAAGAGATTAAACAACTACAAATTGAGGTTCCATTGTTACAAGCAATTAAAGAGATTCCTGAACTAAACCAATTAATTAAATAGTTGTCCATCAAAACACTAGGAAGGAAACTAAAATGGATCAATACTGTTCACATAAACAATTATCTAGCTAACTTTATGGCAAGGAAAACCATAGCTCTGAAATATGATGACGTAGGCAGTCCACTTATAACAATGACAATCAATGAGGAGCAATACCTAACACACTTGTGGACTTAGGAACAACCATTAATGTAATGACTATCGATGTGATGGAAAAGTTGGGACTTATTGATTTACGTCCCACAACTACAATGTTTCAAATGGAAAATCAATCCATAGCTATTCCCAAGCGTTTCATAGAAAATGTTCTTGTTAAGTTCAAATAATTCAGTTCCTCACACCAAAAGATCGTTATTTGATAATCCTAGGAAGACCATGGCTAGCTACTGTTGTAGCCAATATTGACTATAGAGAGGGGGGAATGACCATTTCACATGGTCCCAATAGCAAACATTTATTCCTATATCCTCCTGCCAAGCCTGCTGAACATAACAAAGTATGGGTTGATGAACCAAATGGTCCTAATGAACAAGAGAGACTAGCTTCACTTGCTATGGTGGTCATTAAACAACATGGTGAAGAGTTGGAAGATGAACTAGAAAAAAATATGGAAAATCTTACCATGGACTCAAGTGATGAAGCGATGTTAGATGTAGAAGAGATTCTAGGGCAACCAATCAACATGGATCTCACTAAATTCAATACCATCAACTTCATGGGATTACCTTGTCCTTTGGTTAATATTATTCCAAAAATGGATAATTTCTTTGAAGATATTTCCAGACTCCACAAAACCATACCACATAGCTATCCTCTCAACACTTTGAAAAAATAAGTTTATACCATCACCTCCAACCATCCAGGTGTCAAAACCATCATGTTACTACCAGGAAAAACTTTTAATATCAATAGCTAGTTGACAGAGCTAGAATAGCATAAATTGTTTGATATCTTGGTGAATAGATCTATAGCTTTTGCTTGGGACTATACAAACATGAGAGGAATACACCCAAGTGTTTGTACCCATCACATCTATACGGAGGATGTTTGATATGTGGATTGGATTTTATCAGTCCTATAGACCCTCCTTCACAAGGAAAAGAGTACATTTTGGTCTGTACCGACTATTTGACTAAATGGGAAGAAGTTCAAGCTCTACGAGTTGCTAGGGAAGAACAAGTAGCTAACTTCTTGTACAATATTTTTTTCTCAGATTTGGAGCCCCTAGGACAATCATCACAGATTAGGGACCCCAGTTTATGTCTATAGTTTTGTTAGCCTTCACTAATCATTTCCAGGTAAGCCATAAGAAGTCATCACCCTATCATCCTCAAGCAAATGGTCAGGTAGAAGTCACTAACAGGGAGCTAGAGAACATTTTAACAAAAATAGTTTCATCAGGAAGGAAAGACTGGGCTAGGAAACTACCTGAAGCCGTTTGGGATTATAACACAACCTGGAAATCAACCACTGGTTTTAGTCCATATGAGTTAGTTTTTGGGAAGAAACCTCTTCTACCCATTGAATTTGAACTCCAAACTCTAAGAACAACAATGGAGTTAGGTTTAGATCTCAAACAAGCCTAGGTTGAAAGAGTCTTACAGCTTAGTGAGTTAGATGAACTTTGTTTGAATGTTATCCACTAAACTGAGCTAGTACAACAACAATAGAAGGTATGGCATGACAAGCATATAAAGGAAAGAGAGTTCCATAATGGGGATTGGGTGCTGTTATTCGAATCCCGATACAAAGATCACCAAGGGAAACTCAAGACTCATTGGCTCGATCCATATAATTTTTTTGAAGTATTTCCAAATGGAGCAGTGCAACTCAAACCCATTGATGGTGAAACTCGAACACTTTTGGTCAATGGTCATCCATCTACCACAAACCTGTCAATAGAAATGCAAGGAGAAATCTAATGCATTGACTCTACTACGGTAGAGCCAATATAGTTTTTATTTTGCTGTCATAAGTATTAAAAAAAATGCATGTGTATGTATTTACATTTCTTCAGAGCATTTCTTTTGAATTTTTCATCTTTTGGACTTGGCTAAATTTTGTTTCCATCTTGTAGGACTTTATTCTAATCAAACAAGAATTTTGACGCATCTTGCTGTGATGCTTCAGAACTTGTTGGATCAGTTGCTGCGATGCTTCAAAACTTGCATCCCTAATTAGTGTCATTTCTTGCTTTGTTCCTGCAATCTAGTGCATCTTTCAACGATGCTCCAAGAAGTCTAATTCCAAGGTCCTTCATTCTTCTTTTTTTTTAGTGGCATCTTTTGGTGATGCTTTAAAATTTTTCTTGCTGCATTTTGGCTACATCTTTCAGTGATGCTTCAAAAATTTTCTTGTTGCATTCTGGCTGCATCTTTCAATGGTGCTCTGAATTTTTGCTGTTTCTTCCTTCCGGTGGCATCTTTCAACGATGCTCCAAAAATATTTGGTCATTGCTCTGACTGCGTCTTTTAGAGATGCTCCAGAAATTTCATTGCTGCATTCCAATGACATCTCCCAACGATGCTCCAAAATTTTGCCACTTCACTTTTTCATTCTGGGTGCATTTCTCAACATGCTCCAGAACTTTTTATTCTTCATCCCGACCGCATCTCCTAACGATGCTCCAGTTTTTTTACAATTATTTTCCTATCCAAATGCTTTGATTTTTCTAGCATCATACACATGCCCATTATTAAATTTTGTTATCACCTTGGAATCCACGCCCTACATTACCATTCACCCTACATTACCATCTCCTATCATAATAAATTAAAATTATTATGACTACTTTTCCGTCATAATAATTCCACCATTAATTATCTATCCCATCCACGCTCATAATAAATTCATCACCACCCTCGCCATCTCATACAATTATACCGTTACATTAGCAAAGGTAAGTGATTTTTGAATTGATGACATGATGTAAGTTACACATAATTTTTGCTTTGATTAGGTAACTATTTTTAATAAAGATAAATAAATTGGCATGAACCATTCCCTTTCCAAATTTAGTAAATTGTGTGATTGTACGTTTGCTTAAAGTACAAACACCTTTGCACTTTTTCCCATGCAAGTAGTAATGAAAGTAAAATGAATCCCAAATGGGACAATTAATTCATATTCCATTGACTGCATCAAGTATAGGTGATTAAAAAGTTACATTTTCTTCACTCTGCAATTTAGTTTTGTTTAAATAGTTTTCTTTGAGCGTCATAGCATTTCAGTAGAAATTGAGTAGAGCCATAAGGGAAACATAGTATGGGAGGAGAAAAATGGAAATCTGAACTAGCTTCGACAAACAAATTATTGGTATTAAGCAGTATTTTAGAATTGTTCTAGAGAGGGGTGGTTGGAGTTCATAAAGAAATTCGAGGGGCAAAATGAGCAACTGGTGAAGGAATTTGTAGAGAATTTCACAGATGGTCAATCTGTAGTGCATGGCAAGCGATTCTGGGTAAGTCCTAAGATCATTTCTCATCTATCTGGTCTTGAAAATAAAGGTATTAATTTGTCAGAAACTACCAATATCTCTTATCAGAAAATGGTAGAGCTTTTTCATAGAGAAGGGGAACATCAACCTTTGTTAACTATAAGTAATAGAGGACAAAATAAAGGATTTCAGAGAATGTCCATCCCAGAGCACTGGAGAACAACATTGGCTTGGATTATTAAGTATTTCACTTGTGAAGGACAATGTGTAGTAGTTGTAGGTCCACCTTTTCGCCTACTTACCCATTTGCGCCATGGCGCTGAAAACCCTACACTTAGGGTTAATTTGCCTACATTTCTTTGTGATTCTATTACTAGCATGATAGAAAAATTCAAAATTGGTTAAGGACCACTTAAACACCATGGCCTCATCAACTTAATATGTAAATATTATTTCCAGAAGAAAACAGAAAATAAGTGGCAGAAATTCCTTCAAAAGTTTGAAAATCCAGAGCCTATAAGACACCTTGAAGAAGGTGAATCATCTGGGTGGGTAACTCAACATTTGGAAGAGCATTCCCCTAAGCCTCTAGAAATTTCTAAACCCCAACATACCACAATAACTCCTGACGACGAAGCACCAAATTTTTTACCTAATATTTCTGAAACCCTAGGTCATTAAGAGAATGTGGAAATCATAAATTCAGGAGATGAGGAAGAACCTCCTCACAAGAGGAAAAATAGATCTAGAGTAACATTGCAAAGAACTCCTCTTTTAAGGAGAAGTAAGAGGTTATCTTTTGAAATTAGTGGTGCCATAGCTAGTGACCAATTGAATACCCCTAAAAAGAAAAGGCATGGCCAACAGTCACATGATATTGAAGCTCAATTGCTAGAATTGAGGTTCACCCTTCTGAGGCGGCAACAACATAAATTGAAAAACAACCCACTAAATTCCTTGAGGCCAAGAGGGTGAATATGCCATTACAGTTAGGACAAGAAGAAGTAGGGGAACAATCTCCACATAATTTGGGTGTTGAAGATGAAACTGTGGAACATTTGTCTCCTTTAGCTACCAAAGTTATTGAACAAGGTTCATTTGAGGTTCCTAATGAAGAAAACATAACCAATGATGATGCAAAAATTCCTAGCTTTCCTTTTGCTATCAATATAGAGGTTGATCAGAAAGAAACAAAGTTAGAGAAATTAAAAGCAAAAATTGCTAAATTGAAATGTCAGTTGTAGAAAAATGAAGATCAAGTTAATCAACAATAGGAAGAGATAGATGCACACAATGCAGTTTTGAAGAAGAGAGATCATGAAATTTCAAATTTTAAAATTCAAATGGAGCAAAAAGATAAAACTATTGAACAATTCCAATTTTAGGTGTAGCAGTGGAATGAGGAAAGTGAAAGGTATGTGAAAAGTTTGTTTGAAAAATATAGACAAATCAAAAGTTTAATTGATAATTTTATGCAATTATTTATGGCTTTTGAAAATGAAAAAGACAAACAAAAATTTGAGCTTAATGCATCCTTAAGTAAGATTGTTGAGTTGGAGAAATATTTTTAGGAGCTTAATGTTAAACCAACAATGGAGTCAAAAGAGATACATATTGAACCAACTGAAATGGAATGGTTCTGGATTCATATACCTCCATTGTTGGTTACATGGATGGAAAGGTGCTATTTTTTGAAACAAGCAGGGATAGAAAATGCTAGATTGAAAAAGGAAATGGTTTTATTAAAGGAGTCATATGATAGGTTGTATCAAGCTAAAACAAATTCCTGTCAAATTGATGAATTATTGTTAGCTTGTAGAAGACCATCTAGACTGTATTCCATGTTTTTAAATGAACAACTCTTAAGATGGAAACTATTAATAATCTCTTGCAATCTTCCACATGATCCAAATGATAAAGAGTTTGTAAAAACAATTATAGAATCACCACCTACTCAACAAAATTTATTGTGTGGATTCTTTATCCATAATTTGTTTTTAGAAAGATATACAGTTTTATATGTTAATTTCTTTGTTGGTGAAGTTTAGCTCAGGGAATTTTTGTCCACCCTGCAAAACCAGATTCAATGGAAAGAGAGGACAAGAGAATATTTACAGGAAAAAAAGACTATTGGAATTCAAATGTGGTACCCTAATAGGAAACCTTCTACTTTTAAGGCTCAATTTTGAAGCATCAAGATCAATGAAATTGTGACCTGAATAAGTATAATAATAATCTTCGGATTTTCTTTGAGCATTTTATAGTTAAGGGGCGAAAATTGATAGGAAAAACATTGAATCCCTGTGAAGAGAGGTACACTCCTCTTCCAATGCACCTTAAAAGAAGAGAGGTGATTTCACCTACGAATATTAGATGGTCTTACAAAAGAGCAGAGGCATTGAAAGATATTCAACAACAACTTAAGACTGATTGGATGGGAATGAGGTAAAAACCTCCATTACTTCTTTCACCACCCCCTGTAGTGAATATTACTACAAATAATAATCTTGATAATTTACAATCATGGAAAGCAAGGGTCAGATTCAATGGGGGTTGGCTTAGAGTTCCAGATGATTGGGATAAAGAGGTAGAAGATCTGTATGACCTCAGTGCATAGTATGAGGAGTTGAACAAGAATAGGGGAAATTGAAGAGCAAGAGGACTTGCTCAAGCCTAGGAGTGGGAGAAGTGATGAGGTATAAATAATCTCATGTATATAAACATCTAAATACCCTTCCTTATTTCTCCCAATTTCTTTTACCCTACCAATTATTTATCTTTAGGATTAATAATTGCTTAATTTTTCTAAACAGATGTATAATCTTTATTTCCTAATATCAATTGAAATAAGATGACTTGCACTAACATAATGGTATAAATTTTAGTATTGTATAGGTTATTATGCACAACTAGTCATTATGCATAGCCAAGTGGATTTAAAGTAGACTTCAAAGCAATTGAAGACAAGCGTCATAAGTCTAGGCATTAGAATTTTAGGAAGTGCATAGTGGATCAAATATTTTAATGCTTTATGTTTTCTTTCTATTTAAAGAATTTATGGTTCACTTTGAGCCTTTTAAATGCTTTATGTTATGGAACTAAGTCCATTAGTTAATTGAATTATGTTAAAGACTTTTTCAATGGTGATCTTCACCATCTGAAATCTAGGATTTTGTTAAGCAATTTTGTATAAATATGTAACCACCAGAAACAATGCAGATAGGATATCGTTATGCTATCATAATGTGCTTTTGAACTATGTCTTTGTGTTACACTTTTCCTGATATGAATAAAACAAGCTTTTCCAGTCTTATTTTGAGTTATTAGTACTGTGTGATGGAATTATCTTGGATGGATTAATTTTGAAGATACAAATGTTCATGTGATTTGAGTTAAGCATAGTAGTACCCGAGAGCTGGCCACTCAAGGGAATTGTAGAATAGATAGATAAATATTTTCATTTTCACTTATGTTATTTTTATTCTGTACATGATAAGTGTGAATGAATGTTATTTGTATGTTTCGAGCTTTGTTAATTTATTCCTATAGGTTGTAGTTTGAGTTTATAATATTTGGTTTTGTTTATCTAAAATTTTAGAGCACCCACTCTGGTTATCAGTTGTATGTTAAGTTTTCTTTCTGTTAACAGTTAGATGTTAGTTAATGGTTGTTTTCATTTAAACTTTACAATTTTATTGCAAGCTTTTATTTTCAAGTAATTTACATGCTTTCTAGTTTAATCATTTTATGCTTTCTAGCTTAATCATTTCATGATTTATAGTTTAGAAAAATTTACTCTTTCTAGTTTAATGGCCTTTTAGTTTAAGTTTTGTTTTCAACTATTCTAAACATTCATAAAATATGAAAGAGTTAGTCAAGATGTTTCCTATTGCATATAGCCTTCGAACACTACCTGGTTGATACATTTGATGCACATTTCAATTAAAGCGATAGGACCTAACGACAACTTGTCATGTATGAAACAAAACATTAAGCTACAAAATCCAACTCATGAATTACAACACATGCACTTAAAATCATATAACTGGAAACTACCAATTGAATTCACATTGCATTATATACTTTAAAAACTGAAAATAAAGTGGTTCAATAGTACCTCAAGTGGCCCTTGTTTGAGTTACCACTTCCACATGATTTTATCAAACACTCACATACTCAACAAATCATGATATCAAATCAACTCTCTTTATTGCATCCTAACAATGAACTATTGCACAAAATCTAACATGAATCCGTTAAAGATCTCTGTTTAAATAATACACATTCTATTCATAACACTACTGAAAATACTTGCTAATAATAGTAATTAGATAACTAGATCTCCTCCTTGATAGAAAATCCTACTATATAGGGTCTGCAAGGAGTTTCATTATTCATGGACTGAAAATAAACTTATAAATCAAATTTCAACTCTTCCTAAAAGATAGGAAGAGGACTAAGTTTTGAAACAAAAAACAATAACTATTTAAAACAAGAGTAGAAAAACCAAATATGGGCTCTATGTCCAATAGCTTAACTGTTCATAATAGAAATGTGTTCATAGAATAGTTCTATCATAATTTTATCCCACTATAATTAGACTCCTCATCTTATTGATAGGTAAGATCAATATTAGGTTAATCACGGTCTAATCAGTAAATGATCACCTCTATTTTCTTCTAAAAGTGTTGTGCCCTAGTCAGTTGACTTCCTCTCTACAACAATTTGTATTCCTTATGTTGTGGGTTGAGAAACCCATTGTTGCAGGTTGATAGTTCTTCTTGCTGCAAATGCTAGTATTATTCCTAAAGCATACTTATTATTAACAATCATAATTTAAACATGAAATCCTACTAAATTTCATAGACATTCATGAATTCATACATACACATATCAACATAGCATGTTTCCATTTCCACATGCTTAAGACTGCTTAAAAGTATATAAAAGGTATAAAAGATTTTGGTAATGTATTGAAACTTAGCAGAAAGAGATGATGAAAGGTATGAAATAGTAAAAGGGAAACTAACCAATTATAGAGCCCATCATTTCCCCAACTAAAGCTATTGCTTGTCCTCAAGAAGCTTTAAGGTCAAGGATTATACTACAAGGCCATCCCTCTGAAGTCCACAACACAGTCCACTCCTTTACCCTGCTTCAAATAAAAACCTTGTTAATCTACGATCTTTGCTAATCTCCTATACTTTGCTATTGCACCTTCCTCTCTATTCCTCTCTATCTAGTTTGGTATGGGGAACATGAGGAGAGGAGGATGAAAGGTGAAAGGGAGCCAAGAAATTCCATTCTTGAGGGAAGTTGCAATGTATTTGTGTGATCTACCAATTACTGTTGCATAATTATAAACAAAATGAGGCTCCTTCTTCTTAAGTTCTTGTGTGAGTTTGTTCCATCTACCTTGAGTAAAGTTAAATGCTTCTTTGATTGTTCTTGTTTCTAGTCCCTTGATTCTCCTATAATATTTTTCTCTACAATCCAAAATCTTTGTCGTAACTCCCCTATGCTCCATAAGTTCTATCCACTAGTCTACCATTGCACTTGGGTCTGCTACTTCTCTTAACTATAGAGGGAGTGATTTATCTCTTCTAATATTCCTATAGCAACTACCTCCTTTGATGTTCATTTCTAATGTAGGAAACTAGAGCCCTGACCTAAACATCTCCCACAAATATAAGTGGGTTCCATGGAATATCATATGAAAGAACCAAATTGTACAAATAGAACTCACACACTTGATCTTGCATTTCTGGTGATGTTCATTTCTAATGTAGGAAACTAGAGCCCTGGCCTAAACATCTCCCACAAATATAAGTGGG